>QKQZ01054121.1:0-26555 GCA_003595255.1 Solenopsis fugax | reverse complement strand
CTATCGCTGGCCGGGGGTAGGACACCGCTTGGCGACCCCCTACTATTCCCCGCGTCCTCCTCCGCGCCCCGTACAACCGCCAGGGCCGCTGTATTTACCTGGAGGCAGAAACAGGCCGCCGCCACCGCCGCCGCCGCGGTAATTAATCCCATGCTTTCCGCGGTCGAAGCTCTTCCTTTTTGTCCTACCTCGTTATCGGTCGTCGGATCGTCGACTTTCTGCGCCGGGTCTGAAAAGAGAGAGTTATTTTACGAACGAACTCGGGAATTTTGAACACGTTATCTTCTTTCCGATAAATCACGTAGGCTAACACGAATTACATGTGTATATATAAATTGCAATTCGATAAGAAAATTCTATTTTTTATAAATTTTCTGCTCATTTTATGTTTTAAGATAATCTTTTTTCATTTCTTTAAATATTTGTTAAATAACAAAACAACAAATAATCTGCAAGATTTCTGTACATATTCAAAATGATTAATCCATTGTTTTAACATAAAAATTATACTGATTATGTGTTTCCGTAGAATCGTCAGTATACTTCAATATACTTTTCAATATTTTGTAAAAGCGTTAGTAATTTCATGAAAGCGTCAATTATAATCGCTTTAATTGTTATACAATATGTAAAAATAAGAATATATGTATAAAAGATTTTACAGAAATCTTCAGACAGAAATAAATATGAAAAAGATCACGATGCAGATAAAGCGGCCCTGCATGTTACTCGTGACAAGTGCATTTCTTCCGTCACATGCTGCCTCACTCTCTCAGCTCCTATATATTTCTCTGTTTCAATATCCACTCTCTTCTCACCAGACACTTCTTCTCTTTTCTCCTCCCTTTGTTCCCTCTTCGTTCATCTTTTCGGCAATGCGTGAGCGAACTCTCATGCAGGGCCGTCGGGATAATGTACATCGACCTGATATAAACTCGATTTCCTTCTTGCCGATTTCGATTTCTCGTGGGCGATTTGTCGTTCTCGATAAAGTATGTCGCGTTTGTTGCGAGTCTCGGCCGGAGAGAAGCTATCCAGTATTCGCTGCCTTACGGGTAAATCTGCATCGCTTAGCGCGATATTAAATCTATGGAAATTGTCCTCCCTTGCGAACAACCCTCGCATACCCTTGGTACGCCGCAAATCTCTCCTCGCGCCAGGTGAATGCGACCCTGAGACATGTGTCCCGTGTTTGTCGCCGCCAAACTCGGCAATATTTAAATGGAATTGCATTCGGGGAATGTAATTGCTCGGGCTGCTAGCAGACTCCACGTTGTCGGTCCGTTTTACGAGCTACGGACGGATGGAAAGGGAGAATGATAAAGTCTGCTTGTGAGAAGTGCGAATGGATACAAACACGTCGAACAAATTTGAAATTTGAAACATTGTCAATTTGCGATTCTTAACTTTTTTCACAAATGTAGAATGTAGAACGTTACGGTTTTAAATGTACTGTATAGTAAAGAAAAGAATGATTAACGACGATGAAAT
Source organism: Solenopsis fugax (assembly GCA_003595255.1). Lineage (NCBI taxonomy): Eukaryota > Metazoa > Arthropoda > Insecta > Hymenoptera > Formicidae > Solenopsis > Solenopsis fugax. Next base: position 25,064 of record QKQZ01054121.1, on the reverse strand, counting down.
GGAAAAAAGTCCAAGTAAAATAAAACGAAAGCTAAGACTAGAAAAGACATTTCAGTGAAAGCAGATACACCAAATGTGTAAAAAATCACTTTCTTGAATTCGAAATTTTGAAGTCTTTTTGATGTAGCGTACTTCGATCATATTAATTAAACGATTGCAACTGATGGCGCACGATAAACGAGATAATGTGATAGGGGAATGTGAGTAGAAAGTTCGGCGCGTGTACATTACTGCACTCGAAACATTCACGCTTCTCAATTTCTGGGAGATGAGACGGCGACAATGGGAACGCGCGAGGACACCCCCGTGCAAACGATGAGAGGACACTCTCTCTTCGCTCTTATAGCAGACAGAGAGAGAGAGAGAGAAAGAGAGAGGACCAGAGAGGGGGAGAAGGGGGGTAGGAGAACGGCATGACGAGGATGAGGGTGAACGGGATGCAGAGAGGGGCAAAATGCCGGGAGTGCGGCCTATAACGCAGGCAGACGGAGCCAATCAGGGCGCAATGCGATTACCTTAACGAGAAATCCGATTACTTATTCATTCGCCTAACTCGAAATCAGTTTAACTAATCGTTTAATTCGGTCGCTCTCGCTACCAACCCCTCCGGTCGGTCCCAGCCTTCGGATCTCCCCAGCCTCGGAGAAGAGGAGTGTAGACGTCGCGCGGTGCCGACGACGAACGGGGGTTACGGTGAGTTCCACCAGGGACGTAGCAAAATCTTGTGCTGCATCGTCCGAGACAATCCCGTTTCAAAGCGACATGCACCGAAACTATAAAAGAAAGTGGACTATTAGAAAAGAAATTGGGCAGCGTCTTTAACATCTCAATATTCTTTAATCGCGATTAGGATATTTGTTATCTGTAAAACCATACGACTTCTACTGTGTAAAAAATATAGTTTTCATAATCGGGACATTATTGATATTTTTAATCTGATTAACGTCTTTCCTGCGATCGTTTATTATTGCTATGCAACGACTTAAAAAATTAATTACTCACGGATTCCAGAGAGCTTTTCCACAATTCTCGCCGCATCTCCGACGTAAATTGAAAGAACATCCTCGAGTAATTGCGATTCAAGGAAGCTGTTTTCAGGCACCTGTGAGAATCTTACTTTCGCCAAAGACTTTCCAACTTACGTCGGCTTCTGGGGCCCCTTCCGACCCTTAATCCACCTCTGAGTCCCGGTGCACCCCTCGGCTCGCGTAGGCCACGCACACGCGTGCCTGAGCATTCGCACGCGTACACGTTCGAGCCGAACGCTTCGGAAGGGAATGGGCGACGTGGAACGAAGGAGAGGGCTCATTCAATTCAATTACGTAATGAATTGTCGTGTCTTGAGTAAACACCCTTCCTCGCCGCGACTTGCCGGCTGAAAATCCAGGGCGGGATCCACCGGCACCCTCCTCTCTTTCTCTGATTTCCAGGGAGGGGGACAGGATAGCGGTTTAGGTAAACCAAATCAATCTGGTACCGACTGTACGAAATCTCCCCGATGCACCTTTCGCGTGCGTGTGTGTGTGTGTGTGTGTGCGCTAGTGCGCCGCGTATGTGTACGCAAATCCGGATTTCCGCGTGCGTCTCTGTGGTCCTTCACGTATGTGCGCGCGAAAGCGTGAACATGCACGCTCCTGTAAAGGTAAACACGCGTGCGATAATGCATGATTACGTGTGAAGACTCGATTCTGCCTGTATCTGGCGCGTGGAATCGGGATATCCTCGAAATACAGATTCAGTTCTAATGAATAAAGCTCGTTTGATCGACTGGAAATCGATCTTTCTCCCTTCCATCTTATCGACAAACGTCGATGACTCCCTGATTATGAAGAGTGGATCGAGGATCAAAAATCGAGGGCTATCTTCGCGCAACTAAAAGGACCAAACGGATGATGAATCAATTGAAACTGGTATTATTTCTGTACCGGGATATTTCTCAACGTACATACTTACACCATGCAATTTGGTTAATTAGATTAGACTAACAATCTTTGGATTCGCCAACGTCCTCGACACATCCTTGGACTCATTCAGACGTCTGAATAACTTTGACGGCTCCTGCTGTCATCCGAACCAAACGACTCCTCGATCTAAAGGTCTCCTCCCATTTGCAAGAGCATTTACATCGGTAATTCCGGTGTATTCACCGCAAATCAACGGGAATGACGTAACTGGCTAGTGGTTTGCTCGACTATCCGATTAACTCAAAGGAGCCAAATCGGCCAATGCTACGACGCCGATCGAGTTAACGTCGCAAACGGTCGTCGATCATTTCGATGTTCCGTAGTCTCTTGCCACGTCTCTATTCGATCGCGAAGGCTGTTTTCCTTTTAAGACACAAATCGACACAGTTAACACACTCATTCAGACTCTCCTCCTGAGTAGAGTCAAAAAGTGTCGATTGAGTTTGTAAATGGAAAGCGACGTGTGTCGCTTTGTGTGAAAAATGTCGATGTCGACTGTGTTCTCTAAAAGGAAAGCAGCCAAAATCACGTTCGAGCCACCACAGAGATCTCTCATGGCGGAACGATTTGGTCGCATCCTCGAATTTATCGGTCCGCGTCATCGCTGGAAAATCTCACCCTTCACTCTCATGATCATCTAGAATGCGTCGGTTTGAATGAAATATGTAATTACAGTTCAAAAGTAATTACCGTTTTCAAAATGGCGAAGAGGACTCGAGGAGAGAGCATAAGAGACGAATTACAACATTCGATCGCCTTCATGACCCTCTAGTCGTTTCGCGTCGAATCTGATATTGGATATTGGAGCGGCAGTGCCGATTAAATACAAGTTGCAATCTTCATAAATCTTGGCAGTACCGCTTACTGCTGTTGCTGAGACAAATCCAGATAGGTGACAGGTCCTCAATTAAGAAATCATTACACAGAACAAAAGAAAATCGGCGGAGTGGCGGGAGACGAGTGTGCCCTCTGGTGAATTATCATCAAGCTCGTCCTGCTTTATTTGAAATCTTATTTAGACAGATTGCTACATTATCATCGGTATGTTATCCTGTTTTACCCTCGTGTCCAAAATAATTGTTTTCTTTCGTAACAAAATATGAGGTGAGCATGAGTAGCAGATTTTAGCAATTATATTTACTTTTTTTTTTTTATACTTTAATAATAAGCAGAAAAATTAATTGTATGAATTTTTAAATAGATGCATTTCCTTTGAGATTAATATTTTTTACTATTATACTATTAATATTAAATAATTATTTACCTTTTGAGGCACTTTTTGAACTTTTTTCGTATTACTATTTTTTTTCGCTATTTCTATATACGAATATTTAAAAATATTTGCTCAACAATAATCGGCGTAAATGGTCAGGTCATAAGTCACCGATAAGAATAGCTACGTAAATACGTGTCGTTTATTACAGCTGAATGGATTTGAAGAGCAGATAAACTAACTCTGAAGAATACATTTACATTGCCACATATTATGTACTTGTCAAGTTGAAATCATGTATCATTTTGGAAAGCTAAAATCAGTATTGTACAGGCAAGTAGCATACAGTATTTTTTCAGTATCCTTTTGTTATATTAATTTGTTGTATTATTATTTTTGTTGTACACTAATGTGATCGTAGGAGTCACCTAACCTCGTACGCTCGAAAATCGCATCAGTCGACTCCGCGGATTGACAGGATCAACAAGGTCAGTTTCCAGAAACAGCTAATTATTATTCAAGAGATACACACTTATTCTAACGTAAGTCTGTTTTACAGATTTTGATAGCAAACCGTGGAGAGATAGCATGTCGCATAACGAAGACTGCCAGGAAGCTGGGCATAAGGACCGTTGCCATTTACAGTGAGGTGGACAGGAATTCTATGCATGTAGAACAGGCTGACGAAGCTTACTGCATCGGTCCAGCTCAATCCAACCAGAGTTACCTGCGACAAGACAAAATTATATCAGTGGCGAAACAAGCAAAGTGCCAAGCCATACATCCAGGATATGGGTTTCTCTCAGAGAACACTGAATTTGCGGAGCTGTGCCACAAGGAGAATATCATATTTATTGGTCCACCGGCCAGTGCCATTAGAGATATGGGTATCAAGAATACTTCAAAGGCTATCATGACAAATGCTGGAGTTCCTATCATAGAAGGTAGATATCTATTTTAAATATATATTATGTTAAATATATATAATAAAACAGATTCATCTTTTTAATATCACATGATTGTAGGATATCATGGGGAGGATCAGACAAACGAAACTTTATTGGCAGAAGCCAAGAAGATTGGCTTTCCATTGATGATCAAGGCCGTGCGCGGTGGCGGCGGGAAAGGTATGAGAATTGCTCAGAGAGAGTCTGATTTCGTTGAGGCGTTGGAATCCGCAAGAACCGAGTCCGAGAAGTCGTTCGGCGATTCGGCGGTGCTTCTGGAAAAATACGTTGCCAAACCTAGACATGTGGAAGTGCAAATTTTCGCCGATAAACATGGGAATGCCGTTTATCTGTTTGAAAGAGATTGCTCTGTGCAAAGGAGACATCAAAAAGTGATCGAGGAAGCACCTGCTGTATGCACATTTTCTCTATTGCAGAGATTTGCAGAACAATGAAAAACCAAAAGCGATTGCATGTGATTTTTTATTTTACAGCCTGGCATTTCCCAACAGCTCAGGCAGGAAATAGGCGAAGCGGCTGTGCGTGCCGCTAAAGCTGTGAGATATGTGGGCGCTGGAACGGTGGAGTTTATAATGGATCGGAATGATCACAGTTTCCACTTTATGGAAATGAATACGCGGCTCCAGGTAGAGCATCCCGTCACTGAGGCGATTACCGGCTTAGATCTGGTTGAGTGGCAATTGAGAGTTGCGAGCGGCGAAGAACTACCGCTCAAACAGGAACAGATCAATCTCAATGGCCACGCGTTTGAAGCGAGAATTTACGCTGAGGTAATGATCTATTTATTATGTCTATTAATACTTTCCATGTGTTAAAATATATATAAGTGCTTTTTTTTATTTATTATTGTATTTATTGTTGTGATATCATAGAATCCAAGGAATGGTTTCTTACCAGGAGCTGGTCAGCTTTTGTACTTAAAACCTCCCAAAGCAACGGACAATGTCAGAGTCGAAACTGGAGTGCGGCAGAACGACGAGGTGTCTGTACATTATGACCCGATGATAGCCAAATTAGTGGTCTGGGGAAAAGACAGGAGCGAAGCTCTCAATGTACTTATATCAAAACTTGGTGAATACAATGTAAGTAACATAATTAGAATATTGAAAATTTATAATGAGAAATTATGCTTTATAGATAAGCTTATGCTATTATAGATTGGATTATGTCGAATAAAATAATATAAAATAATTACGCTTAATTGATAATTGAAACAATTATGTTTACAGATAGCTGGCTTGGACACGAACATAGAATTTATTAAAGATCTCTGTGTGCATCCCAAATTTCAAAATGGTGAAGTACATACAGGATTTATTGAGGAGAACTTTGAGCAACTATTCCCTAAGATACAAACGTCCAGCAGAATACTGATACAAGGTGCTCTTTCCTCCATACTGTACGAAGATATGGAGTCGTTAAGTACATCCTTGGAAACAAAGAATTCTCTCACTCCGTTCGCAATGGAAACTGGATTCAGATTAAATCACGTGTTGAACCGTACGTTTCTCTTTGACGTTGGAAAGGAGAATAACACAGTAGAGGTGAAATATGTCGAACCGGATGTGTATCTGATGAGAGTCAACAGATTAGGACCTTGGAGGAAAGTAACTGGAACTTTGAAGAAGACGGATGGTACTTTAGAATTGTTTTCAGAAATTGATGGGGTTATTGTTAAAGCGCAAACAGTGAAGCTTGGCAATAAGTTACACATATTCACTAAGGTGATTATTATAATTAATTGCATGACCTGTAATGATGTCTGCATGTAATCCAAAGTTCTATTTTGTTTGCAGGATCGTGAATGGCAACTGGTGGTTCCCACTCCCAAGTTTGTGTCTGCGATTACGAGCCAGGCGGAGCAAGATCCACACCGGGCTTTAAGCCCAATGCCTGGATTAGTTGACAAGATTTTTGTCAATAAGGGGGATGCAGTAAAGAAGGGTGATTCGTTGGTTGTTATTATTGCTATGAAAATGGAGGTAAATTTATTAGATCTACGTTACTAATGTCATTGCAACATTGAATATGCTACAGCTAACGTCTTTCTGTTTGCAGCACATTATTAAGACGTCTGTAGATGGAATTGTTGAGGACGTACTATGTTCTACAGGCGATAATGTTGCCAAAAATAAGCTTCTCGTGAAATTGACTGCTAATATAATTACGTAACGTAATATACATAAAAGATCGCGTTGCAAAAAGACTACAGAATTTATAATTTTTTAATGGTTTTTGTTAAGTTTAAATGTAAAATAAATTTTATATTGTTAAATATATTTTTTAAATCTATTTTTTAATGAAATTAATTTTCTCATAACTTTCCATCCAAGAGGGACTCATTCTTAAAACTTTGCACACACATCCTGGGTAGTTGTACACGGAAGATACATGCAAAGTAATATTCCATAGAGAAATCGGTCCGTCAATAAACATGTTCATTAGCATGTGTATTTTAACTCTGCAAATGGAATTATATTTCTGTAAAACTAATACAAAATATCTAATATGTTTTAAAAAAATGATAAACAAACGATATCAGCATCGCTTTAATAATAAAGTTTTTTTGTTGTGATATTTTTTTGTGCGAATTGAGTCTCGGCTGTCAATAGAAGCAGTTTCTTATAATATTTTCCAAGTTAGGGAAGACTCGAACCACACTTTTGGTTAAATGTGATTCAAGTCTTCGCTAACTTGGGTTTGAGTCTCGACTAAGTGTGGTTCGAATCTTCGCTAACTTGGGGAAGATTATAAGAAACTGCTTCTATTGGCAGCAGTTTCAAAACACGTTTAGTTGCGTTTAGTATTGGTCCAGTATTGGTCTTATTATCGCGAAGCGAGGGAAAACAGTAGTATTCTCGAAATTTGTAATAATAATAACAATTGTTTAACATTAGCGTGGTATAAATTTTTTAATATGAGTAACTTCCACTCTCCTATGAAATGTATATCTTCCAATGCAAGGTAAGATTTAAAGCACCACTAATAGGTTAGAACGTACTCTTGAAAAAATATCTCTTTTTCAAAGCCACGATAAATATATTACTTTTGCAGAGTTTTAACGCCCAAGCCACAAGTGCAGCAGTTACTGGATCTAAGACAAACGCAGAGCAAAGCCCGCAACAGTATTATGTGGTTTTTCATCAATAGCGTGTTGCTTAGCATCATAGTTTTTGATATGTGAGACTCTCCTCTCTTAAGCCGCATCTAAAGCAACAATGATTCTTATCAGCTTGGCTGTATTTTCTAGATTCTACGGTGGATTCGCGTACAAACCAGTTTACTGGGTTGAGTGGTGTTTAGCGTCAATATTTGCTTTGAACGCTCTGTACCACATTATACAATATACTTGGGCCACCCTGAGCTTGAAGCCGATCGCACTCAGTCCTAAACAAAGGCCGCTTTTAGGAATCTCAGAAGATGATCCATTGTTCAAGGATGAGGTACCTCAGAAACAGACGACTCCAGAGCCAAGTCCTTCATTGAATTTGTCCTGCATAAATCTTAGTAGACGTTCGACGACTCTTGGATCTTCGGTATTGAGTGACATCAGTAAGCAAGATACTTTCTTTTATTGTACTACATTTTAAATTTTAATATGCTCAGCTTTTTATATTTGACGTTTTTTTTAAGAGGATTATTCGGCATCAGTCCCATTTTTTAAATACAGTAATTTTACATCTCCTAAAACGACCATGTGCTCCAATGGATCACTGAGCAGATCTATGAACGTTTCTTTAAATGGTAGTTTGACAAACGAAGATCTTATTCAGGATGAATGCGAACTTGAGAATTATCTTAAAGAGGTTGAACAGCAAAGGAAATGTGTATTGTCTACAAATGTCGATCAACCCTCAAATCTCTTAAGTTCTTTCTGGTCTCATCCTGCTACTCGAAGTCCTGGTGAGGTGTCACCACTGTTAAGAAGATGCGCTTATCAGCTTGCACCTACCATAGGTAATTTAAATTTATTTAGTGCTATATATTTTTTTTATGAGTATTTTTAAAAATCATTCTTTTACATCATTATTTAGATAAAACAAAAGCGACCAGCCCTGCTGAGGAAGGAAGTTCTCCTAGAGGCACATTTGGTGCACTAGATGTATGGAGAAAGTACAGAATTGATTCCAACAAAGTTAACGAATGGACTGCCAATCTCCGGATGGTACGAATTACAAAATAGAACAATAATTAGTGCTATAAAGAGCAAAAATCAATCTGACTTTATACAAATGTATATATAAAACATTCTAGTGGATCAGCAAGACAGTCGTCGAACGTGTGGCTTTGGAAATAGATAATATATGTGCAACATTAGTACGCCATGGCTTGAGCGACTCACAGCCAGGCCACGTAGGACTGGACAGACTCAGGAAACTCGCGCAAGCCCAATTTTTGGTATGTGTGATTCCTACTCTGCCCACGTTGGTTCCCTTTCTGGAGCTTTGTAACAATCAGGAGTACCTCGTAAAGAGAATAAAAATACTTGCAAAGGGAGGATCCATGAGTGAATTTAAATGGAACGGTGGTGGGTCTCATAATGGTAAAGAGTGGGACTCTAGCTTGCCAACGGATTCCGCAGTAAGCATGTAGAAAATTATAAATTCTCTGTATCTAGAAGATTACTCCTTCGAAAATTTTTACTGATTTTTTCTGGCACACGTCTCGCAGATAATAATGCATTTAATTTCGACCTACATGGACACACAGTTAGAAGCACCTTTGGATCAACCGGACGCCAGACCGTTTACATCGAGATACATGGCAAGATCTGGCATGGAATTGCCGCGAAACAAAGGCCCGATAATAGTTTGTCAATCCATAAATCCACCGCACTACAGTCTGGCATTGTCCGGCGATTCTCTGCCGAACGATTACGAGGAAGTGCAACGGGTAATTGAAATCTCATCGTGTAGATACATTTATATCGCGTATGTTTATCGCTTTACAATTGCATTTATATTTCTAGGGACGTAACAATTTGTTCCATACGCTTTTGCTCTTCTTGTACATAGTTAAGACTCGAGATCACGGCATGTTAGGACGAGTTAATGCAGGATCATCTGGAATCAATATTCTGTGGGTGATAGATGGTTGAAACAAAACTGATTTTTTTTATGTGCTGCCTAATGAAGATGAAAGAAAAAAAAGATTATAAACATTATACAATGGATTCAAATTTGAATTCACAAGACTGCATTTAATATTTTTTCTACAATATTTTGTATTGTTTGTAGTGTTGATTTAACAAATGCGACTGAATAAAACTGAAATGTTTAATCTAGAAAGGTTGGTTACACTGAAACTTCTACTTGAATGACATGATTTCTCGTGACGGCTATATTTAAAAATAATATGAATTATGATTATACAAGTTTTATCAGTGTGATTCTTCACTTAACAAAAACCAACCTGTGTATCTTTTTTACCGAAAGTCAAGATTGTCTCATCAATTCAACATGGATAACAGCTTAATGAAAATTGTATACATATATGTTCCATTTTTCAAAATGAAGAATGTATATAGCCATATAAAATTGTAGTTTTATATAAATACGTATACTGCATGTGAAATATTTCGTTAGTTACAATTATTACAAAATCAATTTCTCTATGCACAGAGATCTCCATTTCGACCCTTCTTACATATCTGACAAGAAAAGGAAGAAATATATAAAAAGAACATTCATTGTACGTGAATTTCTCTTTCTCATTGCTACAACATTATTGAAACATATTCGATGTGATAAATTAAATCGTACTTAAAAGACATTCTATAATTTATTGTATTATTCTTTGGATAATGCATTGTAAAATTACAAAGAATTCTTTCAGCTCAAACCAATATGTACAATAAAAGCATATTGATACAATAAGTTTAGTAATTCCGATACCATGAACCACAACGTAAGATTAGAACAAATACTTTATTTATTACAACAAAAACTAAGTAATAAGAATAAAGAATCATGTCTCACATACATATAACAACGTTTATATGATATATTTATACATGTGTAATAGTTTCGTACTAATTTTACAATTGTTATGCAGACACGAATTAATATTTATGTGTAAGAGCATGTGGCCCATAAAAGCACATTGCATGAAACTTATCTATTATAAAATTTATAATTTTTAGGGTCTTCGTCATTTACATGCTACTACATGCTTCAATGGAAAAAATTAATAAATTTATTGCAATATGTGAAATTTTAGACATTTTTGTATGAACTATTCAGTGTTAAAAAAAAATGTCAAAGTTAAAATTTTCATACACAACATTACTTAGATCTTCTTTCTACAAGAATCAATAGTAACATAGTAGTAATATAAATAGTATTTAGTCTAAACATAATCAAATTCAGTTTTAAAGAAAACTTAAGATCTCTGGTATAATATTAGATTCGTTATTCCTTCATCATATTTAAGATTAATGTAATTCTGAACATAATTATTATTATTAGCATTTAATTGTATCAATTATAATGGTCATTTTATTATAATTGCATATAATTAATTGCGTATAATTATACAGTTATACATTACAACAAATCTTTATTGCAACTTTGTGAATTAAAATGACAATGTAGATTCAAAATGGAAGTATTCGATTAAAGAAAACGAAGAAAGATCTCTGGAAGAACAAACTAAGTGAAAGTAAATCTAATATTTAATACATTAAGCTTTAATGTAGTTTAAGTATTTAAAAACTACTACCTTATTCGTATCATGTCTCTTAAAGAAAGTCTATATTACATGTACAACACACATTCATGACAAAGACATTTCTTTCTGTTTTCCCATGCTTTGTCAAAGACGTTTACACTATTCATTCGTGGTAATACATGTTATTATGGAAAGATACATGTATCTAAAACTTCTAGATAAATTATACATTAGATATATCGCTTATTAATGCCTTCACCGATGCAAAAATAAACTTCAATATAATGTTTCATACATAATCAAAATGATATTCTCTCTGTTAAATCCGTACATTTATCGTACACCTAGTGGAGCATCATACCCTTTCTTATCCAATATATGAAAATCCTTCGATAATGTGAGCTATTTCCTCACAAAGTATCATTTCCGTATTTTCCGTGTGTATCGGAATTATGGGAATGAAAACAATAGTCACATGATGTCAGGAGAACAAATCTTGCTCATTCATATCGTCGAAATGAGTTTTCATTCTCGCGAATAATATGTCCCTTCTTTCTACATTGTAATCGAGCACAAAATAAACAGCTCAATTAGGAGGTGGTGAATATCTTTGTACCCTCTGGTAGAATCACCTCCTCACCTACATCGGTGAGAGTGACGGTAAGTGGGAGAATTAGAGGCATTAGTATTTCCTGATGCTGCATTACTTGTTGCGTCGTAGCCACTGTGGTAGGTTCAGGTTGCCTCGTTATAGCGATCGTCTTGATATTCTGCGCCTTGATTACCTGTGCCTGACCGATCGCAGTTTGATGCAACCTGATCGGATGCGGCTGTGACTGCGGCTGTACATGTATCTGCACTTGTGTCTGCTGCTGCTGCTGCTGCTGCTGTTGTTGTTGTTGTTGTTGTTGCTGCTGCTGCTGCTGCTGTTGTTGATGTTGCTGTTGTTGATGTTGCTGCTGCTGCTGTGTCTGTTGGATCATCTGCTGCGCCCGGTTCTGATTTTGTAAAAGATTCTGCTTGCAGCGTTTGCTGTGCGCGTAGCGGCTGCCATTATTGTTGAACTTTCTGTCGCAAGTCGGACACTCGTAAGGTCGTTGACCAGTATGAATGAACATATGCTCTTTCAATGATTTCAATCGCCGGAAATTCTTTGGACAGCATTTGCAATGATACTTGGCTTCGCCAGTATGTGATGTTAGATGATTTGCCAATGTATCAGCACGCGCGAATGCCCGCGAACAATACTGGCAGATGTATGGACGTTCTTGCGTATGTGTACGCATATGCATCTTCAAATAGGCATTAGTGGTGAATGGCCTGGAGCATACCTCGCATACGAATGGTTTGATACCGTTATGGGCACGCAAATGCGCTATCAGCGTTGTTGATTGCGTGAAGCTCTTGCTGCAGATCTCACAAAGGAATCTCTTCGAGCTGTCGGTCTCTTTGCTCTTCTTGAAAGTGCGATCATGCTTAGGCAGATGATTGTTGAGCTGTTCTTCCTTGATGAAGCGCTTGCTGCAGCGGGTGCACTTATACGGCTTGATCATATTGTGCTTAGCCACGTGGATCTTCAGATGCTCCCGCCGATAGAATTTCTTTGGGCATATGTCACACAAGTACTTCTTGCCCTCGTGCACCTGAATATGCCGCAGTAGGCCCTTCCTAGAGGTATATTGTTTGTTGCATTCGGTACACTCGAGCCCCACGATATCGGTCCTTCTCTTTCGGCCGATCTTCTCGCCCGGTTTCTTTTCTTCGGATTTCGGCTCGATGTCCCTCAGATCCTCCTCAGTTAAGATACCTTCGGTGACGTGCTTGGCCCTGTGTTCGCGCAAGATCTCATTGTTCTCGAAACTGTCGCCGCAGATGTTGCACTTTCTGACTTGATCGGGATTCTTCTCTGAACACTTGTCATAATGCGCCTTCAGCTTGTCTTTGCGATAGAACTTGATATTGCAGATATCGCACTCGAAATTTGGCTCCTCGTGCAACAGCTGATGGCGTAGCAGCGACTTCTTCGTACTGTACCGTTTCTTGCACGTGGTGCACTCATGGCTGTCCATCGGCCAGTCGAGGCCGCTTTCGAAGTCGGAGTCGTTATCATCGTCATCGTTATCGCCCACGTTGCTTATCTTCTGCATCTCCTTCTTCTCCAAAGTGGCCCTCTTTAATTTCTCCGTTGCCTTCTCCGCTGCCTTCTCCATTGTCTTCTCCGCTACCTTCTCCGCTTTCTCATCCTTTACATGCTGTTCCATGTGCTTCGACAACGCTTGCTTCGAACTGTACCTCTTGTTACAAGATGCACACTCAAACTCTTTCTTACAACTGTACTTCTTTGGTGTAGCATCACGTTTACGACGATAATGCCCGTCCAACTTGGCGTCATAATCGGTATTATCATCGTTATCATCGTCGTAATCCTCGAGACCGTCCTCCGTCTTGATCTTGTCAATGATCTTCTGCGCTGCTCTCGCCGCGACACGCTTTATACGCTTGTTTGGATCGTATTCCTTTCCATGTATAAATGTCTTATGATTCGTGGCAACCAGGTGATTTCTCAGCGTGAGCTCGTTGCCGAAGGTCTTATTGCACTGGGTACATTTATAGGTCTTCATTCGAGCATGCTGCTCGGAGTGCCTACGCAGAAGATCCTTCCGCGCGAATTGTTGGCAGCATATCTTGCATTCGTAAGAGCGAGTACTGGAATGCGCCGTCTCCATGTGTCTGGACAGCGCTTTTTTGCGCGAGAACGTCATTGAACATGTTGGACACTTTAGTTCCTTCGTATTTTCGACGAATTCGCCAGTGTTTTCCTCATCCTCGATATTCTTGTTGTCTTCATCATTGTTCTCAATGGTTTTGGCTACCATCTGTTTTATATCCTCTTCCAAATCCTGTTCAGTGAGCACGCCCTCAACTACATGCTTCGTTCGGTGGTTTCTTAGTTCTTCCAAAGTATCATACTCCTCGTTACACACGCTGCATTTTAAATTAACATGTGTAAATGAATGCTTTTGCAAACCTCGTTTTGTATCGAATTTTTCTGGACATTTGTCACATGCAAATTCCTCAACATGACTACGCTTTCTTCTTTTATCATAATCATTGTCGCTCGCGGCATCGTCGGCTGTACTTCCTCTTTTTCGCTTCTTGCATTCGCCATCCGATTTATTGCCGTTATAGAAGTCTAGACTGTCCTCATCCTCGTGGAACGATATCTCAAGCGGCATCGACTCTTCCTTCGCTTCCTCCCGTTCCCGCTCGTGTTGCTTAATGTGTTTAGTAAACGAGATTATATACAAATATTCTTTACCACAATAAGGACACTTGTTGGCTTTTTTTCCAGATGGCGGCGTTTTCGCGACGGAAACGCTGGTCTGCACTTTCTGCGGTTTCTCCGGCGTTTTCTTTAGCGACAACGTTTTTCTCACTTCTTCATGGGAATGCATATGTTCTTTTAGAACGCTCTTTGAAAGGAACTGCTTATCGCACAAGTAACACATGAAAAAGATCTTTTCCGTCTTATCAGCTTGCGCTTTTTTCAATCGTGAACTGAGATTCAGATTTTCGAAGTAATTCTCCTCGTCGGAATCTCGTTCGGTGAACGTCCGACGAGCCAATCTACGTTTACTTCTTCTAGTTTCACTCTGAGATGATTCCTGTTCTACTTCTGACTCATTCTTGGCTTCCTTCTCGAGATACATCGCGATTGCACGTTTGAGTAATTTCTCATTTTGATTTTGCTCAGCTTCATTCTCCTGTTCGGCTTGAGCTTCTTGTTTCAGATCTGCTTGAATCTCTTCATTTTGCTCAGCCTGAAGCTCGTGAATTTGAGTTTGAATTTCTTGATTTTGTTCAGCCGGAATCTCTTGATTTTGTTCAAATAATGTCTCTTGGTGTTCTACTGTGTCTTGTTCAAGTTCTGGTACAGTCTCTTGTATTTCTTCTTGCAAAGAGAATCGTTCAGTAGGCAATATACACTGTTGCTGCATAATATAATCATGTTCCTCTGTTGGAATCGCATCTGTACAACTTCGAATGATATTCTCGTCGCTGGAAGGTTCTTCATTCTTTGATTCATCGATAGCATCTGATATATCATTGTCTTCTGCACTGGATAATTCTTGTTGCAATTCTTCCTCAATGCTTTCTTGTGTGATTTCTTGCGAATTATCTTGTTCTGAATCTAAATACAAGAATCAATATTATGATATACTCAAAAGCTTTAAATTGCTATTGTAAAAGCAAAATTTAATTTGAATCTTGGAACATCATGGCTTCAACAATTGCATTTTACTTACCTTGTTGCATTTCCCCAGTCTCTTGTAACTTTTCAACTTCCAAAATCATTAACTGATTTTTCGAAAAGTTCTTATCAGCTTCCGACTCTACTGGCAGTGTGGCAGTAGATTCATAATGAGTACTGACACTGATCTCTTCGATACTGTCATCTCTTTCAGTGTCCAAGTGTATTTCAACCTCGTTAAGAAACAATTCCTCCTTTATTATCCCTCCAACAAACTTTTCCCGAAGAACATTATCAGCTTGCTCCACTTGTAACTTAAACTCGTATGCTGACTCCAGTTTGTCGGCACACACACAGCACACCTGTGCTGGGAGACCATCACCTGGTAACATCTGATCGAAACATATGGTTTAGTATATCTCAAGAGAAAGCCATTGATACTGAAGGTTATGCTAAAGAGGTATCAAGATATTCTGCTGTTGCAATTACCAACTTTGCTGCCATGCTCATTGCACTGAACTTTTATTTATGTCACATATAAGTCTTGGTCTCAACTAGTTATCTATTTAATATAAATTATTCTGCTTAGCACCTGAGGAAATATTACATAGTGACAGCGAAGGTGTTAAAGGCAGGACGCGCAAAGGACGGTCATACGGATTCGACAAACTCCAACTTAATTATCTGACACGAGGGAAGGGAGGATAGGAATCGCGAGAAGACTTCTCGTTGACTGACATCGTCAACGAGAGATCTAAATCCAGGATTGGAGGCAGGAGGTCGACAGTAAAATATCGAAGGATTCGTGAATCTAACCTCCAAATTGCGCATCTAACCTTAACGTTGGCGAAACTCATCGCCTTCGCCGATAGGGACGCGACTTCGTTTCCCACGAAGAGATCGCGCATCATCAGATTGTCGAGTAGGCAGACGCGGCATATCTTCACAGCGGACGCGACCGCGTCCTCGCCCTGCGGCGGATCCGACGTATTTATCTCCACGGCGTCCATGTTTCGCTTGGAGAACTGACTTGGACCGACGACTTGGAAACGAATCGAGCCGCTCTTGCTCGCTCTTCCTCGCTGGTCCCACGCACCGTCTTCTTTCACCCACCACTGACTAGGAGGTGCGGAAAAATATGATCCTCTTTATCACATCGCTTTCGTTTTGACATAACGAGAAGTCGATACGTTCAGACGTGTGAAGGCTGTTCTCGGTAGCTGTACTGTATCGTGAACTTTTTGCACTCAAAACGAAAGGAGAACTTCATTAGACGTTGAAGAGAGAAAGAGGAGAAGTTCAAAGTGCGAAGAGTACAGCTACAAAGAGCAACCATATGTCCTCAGCTGCGAACGGGCACGCGGAGCACGGAGTCGCGAGGAATTCGCAATTCGCGAGCTTGCGAAAATCGCGGTTTCTTGAAATCGCTATTCTTCGCTATTTGCCGATTACGCGTTCCCACACTTCCCACTAACTTCTGGTGATTTTTCGAAAACTACCCTCGCCCCTCAAAGAATTCTGCCAATCTAGTAATTTCTACTTGTCCCCGGGACATTTTAGTAACTTCCTCATTTCCCGCCGCCGTTTCGAAAAGGAACACGAAAGAAAAATTTCTTTTGGATTTGTTTCAACTTCTTTTATGTCGCAATATAAAAATTTCGATAAAATTTAACATTTACAATTGAAATTTAAATTTTATTAATGTAATCAACTATATAACGATATATAATTGACACTGTAACTCACTTATAATTACACATCGATGTAACCATCCAACCTTAAATGCTATCAATTAAAAATTGCGTTAATGCTTAATGTTTAACATTTAATAAAATATACATTTTCTTTTATACCTCACGTTGTTCCGAGGTCGACTTTTGTATCTTATTGTTCGGAGGTCGTGCGCTATTGAGCTTTTGACACGATTTCATGATCAAGGACGCGTCGCCACCACCAGATATGGCACACTCGCTCATCTTCTCCGTTATCGCGGATTTATTTAAACAACTTTCCATTTCCGATCTATCAGTTTGATATAGTTTTTCTACGATGTTGAAAACAGATTCCTTGTTCACGCTTTCCGAGGATACGTTCTCTACTCTTGAGAATTGGCACGAGGAGAACGTTGCATTTCCTGATGTAGACGACGAAGAGATCTTTTCTAAAACGGCTGAAACAACTTTTAATATAATCACAATTCTTATCTGAATGATTCAAGTATATTACCTGTTAAATCCATGCTTTCCTCTGTTATATCGTAATCCGTGTGAATGCTGAAGCTATCTCTGCTAAAAAGATGTTGTCTAATGCTAGACAGATTCCTAGGAGACATCTCGTTTTTAACAGCAGGCTCCGTTACGTTCCTGTTTTTATATGGCGTATTGTACATGATGGAATGCTCACTGCGCAATGCACGGCCGTTCTTTATGTAAGGTATTAAATACGACAGATTCGATGGTTTCTGCACTATACTATTTGCCGGTTGAATGGACACCTGTGGTTTACGTTTTTTTACTAAAACACAGATAAAACTTGAATTTAATATGACAGAAATATAAATAGCATATACAGAGAATATAGATGTTCTCACAAACCTGTATAGGGTGTTCTAATGTAAACTAAACTATTTTCATCGCGCGGCGAATAGTAAACTGTAGATGAAAAGTTCATGGCGTTTGATACGCTGCCTGTAATAAACACCAATTTAATTAGTTTAATTTTTTCTAACAGATATTTTTTATTATTTGCGCTTACTTAAATAGTAGTATATCACAGAGTGGCGCGTTTTAATAAACATCAATGAATCATACCATGACTGGTATCTCCTTGGCATCTCATAGATTTTTCACGCGTCGTATTGTTCATAATTTTAGATAAGGCGGGTTGTAATCTTTGAACGACATTCAATATTAATTCACATCGTTTTATCACTCGCAATTGTTGAGGCTCCGTTGCATTTTCCACCAGAAGAGTTTTAGCAGCTGCATTGGCTTCAAATATGGCTGTAATAAAGAGGTGTATGCAAAATATCCATCAGCAAAATATGTTTTAAGTAATGCAAGACTGTAATTACCTGCTTTCAATTCCCTCGTCATCATTATCGTTTGACGATCGATGTTCTCGGTACCAATGTCATTTACAATCGCCGTGACTTGACTAGATAAAGCCGAAGCACGCTGAACGATACCTTGCACTTGCAGTTGTGTAACCGGTTCTCTGTTATCAAGACAGTCTGAGATTGTCGTTATACGTTCCTGCAGATAGTCCATAACTACCTAAATAAAAAATATATTTAAATGTATTCTTAAAATGTTTACAATTCCTTTCAAATCTATCAAGATTTTTACTTGACAAAAGGCAGCCGAGTTTATAATGAGGTTTACAGCATTCTGAAATTTATTCATCTCCACCTGCCATTGCGTAGTTAATAGTTTAACACTAGAACGCATCTCTTTATTATCTGGATGCACATAGAAGGAAGTTACAGCAGAAATCAATTCAGTTTCTAAGGATTCGAATCCAGCGAGACAACTGCGAATTTTATTATTGCCTGAAATAACAAAATCTTATTAATAATTTTGTAAAAAACCTGTTACTAGGTTAAAAAAAATTATGAAGAACTAACGGTTCTTATCTTTGCAACAAGCGATCGCAAATATTCCAATCTGCATGGTTTGATCAAAGAGTTGGTCAAAGTCTTCTATGAGATCGTTTAGATCACTTTTTGATCTTCTTTTCGCACTCAACGAATTTCCACATGTCATAACGAGTTTCTTCAAGGCCGCGTAGGGATTGCTGAACACCTCCATCGCGAGCGTTAATACAGCTATATTAACTTTGCATTCCAAACGGTAAAGAGCATCAGTCAAAGTATGCATGAACAAATTATTTAATGCTGGATCTAGAACTTCTGATAGCAATTGCTGTTTCAGTTTCTCATATTCCAGAACTATGGACTGACAGGAACCGGTTATGGCTTTAAAATTATATGGTTGACAGACTTGGGTAATCGCCATAGCATGAGAGAATACATGCTCCAGTCTCGTCCACAGTTCTGTGCATTCGGACACCTGCTCTTCATGCGTTTTACTCGGAATTTCTAATATAATGTCCAATGCCAAGTCCATTCTACAAACATACATCAAAATTACTAACGTAAATGCAATTATAAAGCTCAAGAATATTTTTTGTCCCACCTGTAGACAAAATGATTCTCTCTTTCGCAGGTTTCCTTTTCGAGTGATGGAGTGGGATCATTCAGCAAATTCAAAATCATCTCACAGCAAGTGCATATCCTTTCGCAAATATATTTCTTGCAAACCTGTACATATTTATTCAACATAAATATAAAAACAATTTAAATGATGCAAGAACAAATAAATATAAATATGTAGTACATAAATTGGTGCATTTAGCTGATGCTGCTCCTGTGCCAGTTGTACTAACATCTCAAATGATGTGCACAGTTGAGAAATATATAAAGCTAGTTTCTGTGATAGAAAACTAGACGCTAAACTTTTTCTGTAATTCTGTAGTGGTTCGAGTAATTCTAATATCGAAGTGCCCAGTTCCTTTAAAAGCATGAAGGAGAATTAATATTCACATTAAAGGATTAACATATTTCAAGTATATTTCATTGTACCTTTATATTTTGAAGGTCTTCAATCTCGTTTGCTGTGCCCATTTCTCTGACATAATCCAGACAGTCCTGGAGCCTTTGCTTCAATGGTAAGCATTCTAAATCTTCCAACATTCGCAAAACTAACGCAAAATTATCAAGCAGTGATTCTGTTTTATGTTTGGCTGCATTGCTATCAATATTGTCGCACTTAATATCCTTAAGCTAAAAGAGATAGATTGAAATCCATTTAACAAAAATAAAAATAATATCGAACATTGTGTCTTGAGATCCTTCCATTACTTACAAGCTCGTCAATATTTTTCAATAGAGAATTATATTTCAAATTTGTTGCAGTATCGGTAAACTTTACATTTGCATCTTCGTAGTCACAATTATCGTCACTTGCTAAATTGTTGAATCTCTGAGTTAAAGAATGCAATTGCTCATATAGTATCGACTTTGCAGCCAAAATCTCTGAAGAATTGGTAGAAACGCCGGTCAGCAATAGGTACAGTTTGTTTACCTGAAAAAAGGAGTAATTTTGACTCTTCTGCTCAAGCAATAAATTGTCTGCAATCTTTATCATTCTTATATTTTGCAATACACAGACTTTGTATCTGCAATTCTCCATAGTTTGTCTTATTAGACGGCATTAACCACTAAATTGATAAAAAATAGCGTGCTTGATTACCTGCTGTCGCAAAAGCTCCAGCAATTTCCTCGTTTGTCTCGTTTTCAGCTCCATTGTTAGATCTTATCTAACGAGCCTCACGATTCTTTGAACTTTAAAATTCATACGTCTAACGGCGGAACGTAAATAAAGTGAATTCAGTAACTAACCAGGCATGGCAACCAACATTCGGCGCTAATGTCACAGAAAGTGATCTGTTCCTTATACACTACGTTACGCTTTCTACACCTAAAACGAAATAGACGTTCAATTGACGTTAGAAAGAAGGAGAAAAAACAAAAACAAGATTAAAAAGATTCAGTTACAAACTTTATATATATATATATATATAAAGTTTAAAGAACAAATCTCGATTACATTTAATAACCTAACCTAACCTGATTCTATTTAACCTAATTTAACATAGGACGCGCGAAAGCGTCGCGTACGTGAATACGATTATAGATTGTAGACATCCATTTTTTTTCTTTATTTTTTTGTTGACAGACGAATTATTTCAAAATAAATCTCCATAGATTTTGCTCCGAACAAGTTTATCCCTTTTCAAGATGCTCTCCAGAGACAGAAAGGGCGAAATGGAGATCAATGTGACGCTGGACGAACCGTTGACCAGCGATTCGTGCACGAAAGTTGTGATAGAGCTCATAAAATATATTCTGTATCAGAAGCAGCAAATACCGTTCACATACGAGGCATTAGCTCAATTCCAGACGAGCGTGAAGGTGACAGATAGAAACGCAGTCTCCTTCAAAGCCCTGTCGAGCACGCTGAAGAACGTCTCGGATCACCTGTCCTCGCAATTCTTTCTCAAGGGTTGCGATATAAAGGAAGTTGCCATAATACTCGGCGCCACGATACTATCCCCGAAGCTTTATATCGGGATAGAACTTCCCCCGTACGTTCTCAATAGTAAACAGCACAAAGAGTATCAACATTCTTCTAGGAAACCGCTTTTGAAGCTTATGAGGTTAATAAAGAAGAACTTGGTGAAATATGTTCGTTTTAATCCATTTTAAGAGACCGTAATAATGTTATTTTATTTGCAGGTCTATGTTGGAATGCGATAAGTTTCAGGAGGCCATGAATGTTCCTTTAAACATGACGAACATGTTTGTCATGTTGAGGAAGAGCGACAGTAACTCGGTGTCCGATTTCTTCCTGCCTAAATCACAATACATGCCCCCCATGCAAATGACAAGTTGCTTCAAGTTTAAACTATGTCAAAGTGACCAAGTGGATGTGCAATGCAACTGCAGGACACTTGTAAAAGTGTATCACGACTCGTGTGAGACTCATTTGGAGAATGAGGATGACGTGCAATATACTCAGTACAGCAGTTCCACTCAGTCTTCCTATCGATGGTATCAGTCGAAGCAGATCATAAAGGGATTTAAATTCTATTCATGACCCTAATTTTGTGACGTGACAGTTATAGGAGAATTTCAAATTTTCTTAGAATTAGATAAACAATTTTTTTCTAGAATGTTAGGTGGATTAATGCCACATAATCATATTTTAAGATTAAGAGAACAATATTAAGCATTAATGTGTTTAATAGCATTAGTTTATTTTTAATGCTGACATTGCATTGATGTCAGTATGACTCGACAAGTGTCTCGAGGTCATATGATAGAAATTTCCATTCACTATCAGAGCAAAGCAGTATTTTTATTTGTGTCAACAAACGTGATAAGTCTTATTAGCCAGTCGTCAAAATTATGTAATCGTGATTGCAATGCAAAAATGATGTAATAATAAATTTCATTAATAGATCTTTACAGTAAAATATACAAGATAAGAATGTTATTGCTGATTTATTGTAAGAAGAACTTTATATATGCTATGGATATTTTATATTGTATTCGTAATTATAACGTTAAATATTTTTATCTTATTGAGTTATAGTTAATTATTATACCACTATCTATCTATCTACGTTATTAGCTATGCAATTATTTATTAAAAAATCTTGCAAGAGGACACACGCAGAAAACACGCAGGGAGATCGTGCGATTGTTTATAGGCAACTATGACTATACATTAATCTACTTTTTATCGCGAGTACAGATAATCCCTCCCAAACAAATATTTTTGGAGTAGGGCAATACATATATCAATACTTGTCGCGAGATGCGACATTGCATTCCTCAAAACTGAGTGATCAACATTTCGCATAAGAAAAGTTTAAATTTCGCGATTGAGAATGGCTACTTTGAAATTTTTAACGCCAGAGCAGAAGCAATTCTGGCAGGAGAATGGTTACATTAAGTTGTCGAACGTGTACTCTATGAAGGAAATGAACGAAATATTGGACGCCTATAACGAATTGTTTGAGAGGAAACGTCAAGAAAATCTGTCGGGTCTGGAGGCAGGTTGGAGTGGAGGAGATATGAAGAAACTGGCTGGAAATATTGATTATACTGTAAGAAATATACTTATATATTATATTTAGTCATTTGTATTCTGCAAAATTTATATTTGTTATAGAATATTTATATTATAGATTAAAATATTACGGAAGATTTATATTACTAAAATAGATTACATAAAGCTTAAAATTATATATATTATTTTATTAAGATTATACATACATATTATTATTCTATGTTACATTACGCTCTACTTATATTCTCATTTATGCATCAGGTAAAGTCTATACACAATCTACAAATGCACGATGCCGTTTTCACTCGAGTCATTACGCATCCGAATTTATTGGACGCTCTTGAGGATATTATGGACACCAAGGACATACTGTTGCATCATACCAAGGCGCACATAAAGCCGCCAGAGAAAGGAGCACCCTACTTGATGCATCAAGATTATCATTACTTCCCTCACAAGAAGCACACTATGCTGGCTGTGTTTCTACATTTGGACGACACAACACCGGAAAACGGTGGTTTGGCGGTATATCCCGGCAGTCATAAGCTGGGACCGTTGGAGGACCATGGATTGACTGACGAACAGGGTGAACAGTATCACTATGTTGATCCTGAGGAATATCCTTTGTCCAAAGCTGTTCCCGTATCTGCCAAAAAGGGTGAAATTATTATCTTCTCTTACTTGCTGCTTCACGGTTCATATCTGAACTTGTCCGACAGAAGCCGACGCATGTTTCTCATACAAGTGAGGGCCGCTGATGACGAGCCGACCGAGGATGTGCACAAGTCTCCTTGCCAGAACTTGGTGCTTCGTGGCAAAAATATTCACAGATCTGCAACGATGGCCAACAGATTTACGCATTAATCTAATATACGACGAATCCAAGCGAATATTTACTCTACTTTTAAATCTGATTGAATGAATGAAGAATGTTTTTGACTAATTTTTATCATGTATTAAATACATATGTAAAAATCATTTAATCATTTTTCTGTTTAATGACTGTTTCCCATTGCTATCCTTCTTTCGTTTTAATCTTGCAGAATTCTAAAGACTTTTTTAAAATCATTAATTGTTTTGAAATATACAAGAAATATCACGAATCGAATTCCATGTCATTATCCATGACGTAATTTTGAAATAATATAGAAGATATCTCGATATCTGAATATATCACTAATTATTTTAAAAGCGTATTCTTATCTGTAAAAACATGTCGCTATATATCGTAGTCATTAAGAATATATAAAAAGATATAATTGTCGTATAATCATTGCGAGATAACGCAATTTCTTCAGTAGCTAATTAACATAAGTCATAAATCATTGCACGTTTTGTATGCTGTAGTGCAAGTATTTTTTAAATGTTTCATATCCTGATTTTATTTTATGCGTTGCGTATAATGTCACAGCTTGCAAGGAAAAAATTTAATGAGCATTGTGAGAAGGACAATTGTCGACGGAAGTACATGTAGATATTGATCTCTGTGTCGGTTCTCTTCAACATAGTTATGTTTACTTTATTGTCCTTATTATTAATGATCGTCTACGGTGCTCGCTATTTCGAATGGTTAATCTATGGCACACTCAGAGGAGACAATGACCGCCCGAAACATCTTCCTGAAAAGGTGAATGTTTCTCTACAAACATTGCGAAGAAATAGGCTGCGTATATCTATAGACTAGCGTGATTATATTCAGACAATACGTTTGGAGATAGACAGGCCTTATTGCAGGAGCATTTCCGCGACAGAAAAACTTCTCCAGCAAGTCTGTCCCCGAAGCGATGCGAATTAACAGCGTCCGGGAAGAAAAAAAAGAGGAAAAGACGAGGAAGAGGCGTCGCGACTCGCGAACGCGCCGATACGAATTTCGCGCCCGTTCCTGTTTGCGCCTCGGGGCAGGAGTCGGACGAGCGGAACGTGCGGAATATTCCGCGATTTGACATAAACGAGACGAAACGCGAGCATTTCGGGGAGGAGGGAGGAGGGAGGAGGGGTTAGGAGCGGGAGGAAGAGATGGAGAGAGCTCGTGGATTCGATTTTTCTCAAGAGGGAAACGCCGCGATTTCACGCGAGAAAATAAAAATAACCTGCGATTCCGGATCGGGCTAGACACGACTCCTGAAAATCGCGAAAAAGATCGCCCAGGAGGCGAGGAGGAGGAGGAGGAGGAGGAAGAGGAGGCAGCCGTGGTGCGGAGGGAGAGGAAGAAGAGAGAAACTTGGAACGCGCGGAACGCGAACCGCCACCGCCACCAGTGTTGTCGACGAGAAGGGTCGACACCGTCGACTCAAGGAGGTG
>QKQZ01054119.1:0-27792 GCA_003595255.1 Solenopsis fugax | reverse complement strand
AATCAGAAATATATATATATATATATATATATATATATATATCTATTTTGTATCAGATATTCCAATACTAATATTATACAAATATAAATATGTTATTAATTTAAAATATATTAAGCGGTTATAAGACCCTAGCAAATAAAAACAAGATTCTTCAACTTTACGTAAAACTTATGTTTAAAGAAATTTGTTAAAAAATAAAATGCAAAATATATATATTATATCGAAAAAATGTTAAACTTTGAATGCATTTTTCTCAAAACATTTTTTTCAAAGTGGTATATAGCCCCAATAACATTATCTGTTCATCTATTAATTTATAGTTCTAAAGTAATATTTATAATAATATCGAATCTCAAAAACTTTTTCTGATTCTTAATTTTTTTCTTAAGTTATAACGGAAAGAAAAAAAGAAACTTTTCGGAAAAATATAATTTTTAAATTCACGTGTGTGCAGCTTCGCAAAAAATAAAATAAAAATAAAAAATAAAATAAAAAATAAAATTTAAAAAATTTCCTCCACGATTCGAAAATGGCAAGTGTAAAAAAATTGCTTGTTTTTTAATTTCAGATAATTTATCAAATTGCTGAATCGTGACTAGTATGCAGGTACCCACATTTATTTAGAGAATGCTATTATTAATTATTTATTTTCATATTTATTTTAATTCTGCATCTTTTTTTTAATAAAAATATTTTCAAAATAGAAATACATTATTTATTTATCTTTTTAAATTCTCATAAAAGTTTTATATGGTGTTGAAAAATACCTTATTTTTCGACTCGCTAGGGTCCTATAATCTTTCAAAGCATTGTAGGATGCTCATTTAGAGATACAGAACTTTTACAACCTTTTATTTCAGATTGTTTAAAATTTTTTTGATATAACTACGAATATTTTTCATCTAGCGTTAATTAATAACTGCAATCATTAAATGTCAAATATATTTAGACATCGTCCAAATAAACTATAAAAAGGATGATAAAAACACCGTTTTACTTTTATAGAACTCATTTGTAACTAAATGGTTGGTTGCACCTTTTGCAAGTGATATTCGAAAATATCCCTCCCCTTCCCTCGCGGAAGACTCGTCGGAAGATATCCTTCCTCAGTATTTATGGAGCAATATGGCTCATACAACGAACTATACGCGCGGGAGAATGTACATCATCGCACGGACGGTACACGTTCGCGTTTCGTAATTGTGCAACGGGCAGATAAACTGGCGGGTAAGTAGCTTCCGCGAAATGAGTTATGCACATCTTTGAGTTTACTCACAGCGCGCGAGAGACTTTTTACCTTTGTGCTAATCCAAATTTATGAATTCCATTGTTTGCCTCGCATCAACGGGAAACATATGAAAAATATAATTTATCGCAAATTAAAGAAAACAATAATCCAAGTTAATCAAATGTGATTAGCTGTTTGAAAAAGCGAACAAATTTTTTCCTTTCCTTTGAGCTTGAAATGCGCGTCGGATTTTATACTAGCAACATAAAAATATGACGGCAATGGGTTACGTGCGGAAAAACGGGAGCACATTCGAAACAAAGGAAAAAAAATCATTTTTATAATGAACGTAAATGTAAAAAAATAGGATGCATTTCCTTTTCGCGTGACAGCTCAATAGAATTCGCATATCGAAACCGTATCAAATACACACGACGCATCCGAAAATGCATGAAACTTGAGTAAACTCGACGCAGCGTATATTTCTAGAATAAACATTGCCGTGTATTACAACGGAATTCCATTTCGGATTTATAATCCTCGCTCGAAGGGTGACTTCCGCGCGCACGACGTCAAGAGACAACGGCAGTCGAGTCGATCCGATTGCAAAAGACTAAATGAACTAACTCGTCGGCTTCGGTAAACATCCGGCGACGTCGTCGGGCGTGTATTACCACTCCGGCGCGTTCTTCGCGAGGAGGCGTGCATGGGACTTAGGGCGAGCAGAAATATCGGGAGAATGCTCCGGGGAACGGAAACAGAAGGAGAAGAAGTTAAGAATGGGACGGACGGAAGTATATCTCTCGCCCAGCTGCCGGCGCTGGAGAATTCTCCCGTTCCACTATCTTTCGACTCTCGGGTTCCGCGCGGAGTTTAATATAATGGCTAATATCATCGGGAGGATCCGTACAATGCAAACAATTTGAACCTGCCCGGTCTCGACGGAAGAGAAAAAGAGAGAGGAGAGAGAGAGAGAGAGAGAGAGGCTGAACGCGCGATAAGACGAGCAATGAACAGAAAATAGCGCACCAGCCCACCGAGGAAACTGCGGCCTCAGTCGACTAAATACGACGGACATCGGTAATCGATACCGCACAATGGTCCACGGAAAACGTACTTTGGTTGAAGGGTCGCGTAATATCACCCCCGCATCGCGTACGCGCGTCCCCGCGCGATCGCCATTTCCTCGTCGCGCGATTCACCGATCATTGCACAATTTCATTATTCTCTTTTGACGGATAAGTTTTCAGCTTCGTATCAATTACTCAACCAAGGTAGACAAGATGGGCTCGCTCCAAAGGTGATGTCTAATATTCAGTTCTTATTTTAGTGCAATTATAACATTTCGTTAACTGTTGTACAGGAAATTGCACAGACTTTTTCTGTACAAGTTTTTTTCATAAATCTCAAATTCATTAAACAGCACGATATCTTGCAACACTGCGTGCGGTTTTCACCGTCGCGGTTAAAAATAAAACCCTTTTATTTCGCACATACACTGTTCGCGAGACTTTCAAATTAACGGGCCGCCATTAGGTAGCTTCGTCATCGCGCGAGTCGGTCGTGGTTGATTCTCTGTGATTTTAATAGCTACTCCCGAACGGACACGAGTACGAAACGACGATGAAGGGAAGGGAAGAGGGAGAGAATGTGCGAGAGACTGGCCTTTATTAGACGGCGGGTGGCGGGACGGAAACACGTGGCCGATTCCGAGCTGAACGTTGTCCGGCGAGAACAGCTCGCGAGAATAGATCCTCTCGCTGGTATTATTTTCCGCAACTGGGTTAATTCTCCTCCCCTGCTCCTCCCTTTGTTCCCTTTATAGGCGCTGCTGCCGCCGCCGCCGCTGACAATAGCAGTATAACACATTATCCACCCTTTAATTGCATTTTTATTGGCCGCGCACCGGCACGAATAAATCGCCTTCGCTTCGACTCCGCTCCGAGAGCCGCGAAGAGCCTGACAGCTCGCGCTGATTAATGCCCGGCTAAAGGCTCCTTCCTTTTAATCCACGAGTGTCGTAATATACCTCGAGATTACGCGGCGCACTCGGGAACGAAGCGGTGGAACGATATTTTAACGCGATCTTAAAGTTCACTCTTAATAGAGCGGATCTCTCTTTTTTTTTTTTAGCATCATGCTTAGCATAATCGATCTGAAAACTACGCTCGCATTACTCGCGATTCTATTCTTATCTATTGTTCTATTGTCTTAACATCGTACAGATATCAGAACAGATCAAAGGCATAAGAAAAAACGTGTAGACATTTCAATACCTATTAAACGCGTTAATGTCAGTCAATGTAACGTGCTAGCTTTAATTAACGATAGTGAAAGAAACGTCTATCTGCCATTCTAAAATCTTTTCTTATCTTCTCATTGTAACGAAATGCAAAGTTTCCGCACTTCATCACTTAAAAATTTGCAAATAGAACATCACCATCGTTTACTAAATATTAGAATGTCTAATCATACTGGAATACGAACGCTATTTCATAGTATGGCCGCTTTATTAAACGAACGTTCGTTATTTCATTTATTTAAGGAATTGCTGCCGCTGGTTCTTTATCAGGAAAGGAATATTATCTTCCTTGAGTTGCTGCATCCACTGCTTACACCACGTAACACGGAAGGCTGTTAAACGCTATCGCGGGTAAAACATACTGTGCGTCACGAGCATCTGTGCTCGACCTCCTTCCGCGTTATCAAGAACCGAAAATATATAGTTTTCTTCTTACAAAATACTCCGCCGATTTATAGAATAGAAGTGAAATATCCGCAAAGTCGTTGATCGCCGCGTCGCCGGATCGTCATTGGCTCGATATGACAAAATCTCTTTCTCTAAAATGAATTTAACGTGCCATGAAGCTTTCATATTTTTCGAAACGTCTAATGTAATGAGCTTTCCCCTTAATATCGCGAGAAATTTCGCTCGAACAACAGCTTGTTTTGACTTCCACGTACCTCGCGTCATAAATTCGCGCGCACCTAATTCCGTTCGTTGATTCAACCCTTCGCTGCGGAATAATTTTTGCATGTAAATAGCGCGGCGAATATATTCGTCGAACGCCTTCGCCGCCGTTTATTTGCAGCGCGGCGCGCGAGCGCGGGTTTCTCGCGCGTTATTTTCATTTTTCCGCCCCGTTCCCGTTACACGTCACGGCTTATAACGCTACGTGCAGGAGCGATACGACGGGTGCCGGTTAATCGATAACGCATTAAATTGTGCGTCAGCACACACGCGATTACCGCGGCAGCAACGTGCTTCGCGAGCACGCGAGCGATATCGGGCGAATTGAAAAGCAAAAACTTGAACGCGAAGCAAGCAAGGTACGTGCTATCCTACCCCGTTGCCGTTTCACGAAGGATACTGTGATATAGGGTGTACGTAAGAGGTAGAGGAAATCCTTCCCGAATTGCACTGCGCGCCATTGTTGGCGGCTCGGACAATGGAACGGGCAATGAAATTCTAAAAAACTCGGCAGGCGAAGCTCTCATCCAATGCGGGTCCGGAACGGATCGAGGAAGTTTTCCCTCCTCTTTCGCTGACCGTCTGTAGCCGCGGGCAATTATACTTTTATGTATACGTGCGCGTATATACGTGTGTACGTGAAACGCCGACCACGAGGCTGACCACGGTCCGGTAACTCGTTTCTTACTTCCCTCTGCCCATCCGTTAGCATCTCGATCCACAAAGATCCACCGCTGCGATTCCTCCTCCTCGATATTTCGCTGAGCGGTCATAAAATAATTGCCCGGACTCCTTTCACGTCTATACGCCGCGCCGCGCCGTCCGCTACCTGACATCCGGTATCTTTCCGTTATATAATTTTCACGTATTACACGTCGCGGTTAAACGCGCGATGCGAAAGCGACGATGGCGCTTTCGCGTTTCAATTGTCGCAAAATACGCTTTGTTTAATGACTTTGAATAAGTAATTTAACGACGACGCTAATAAATCGTGGAAGCGTGCGGATTAACAGAGGAAGCGATAATTATAACTTCGATAATTCACCGGGTGGAGCTAGTCACATTTCAGAATAGTCAAAATAAATTAATTACAACTGTCTAGACCAAAGTACAAACAGCAATAATACTATTTGTTCCGTTCGCAGCGCATTAATCGTCGTACAGTCATCGCATAATTAATAACGACATATTAATGTTAATCAATGAGTATGTCACTCACGTGGTATGAGGTTACAAATCATGTTACACATAAACGCTATGGTAATGCTAATATTCGCCGTAACGTGCAAAACATTCAGCAGAAGTAAGAATTGTGTGCAAACTAGGCTTTCAGTTTTTAAAATTCATTGTTAGTAACACAGCTCAGTTAATAACATAGCTTCAGCCCACCCCCTCTCTCGTCGCACGTGCAATTTTTGGGCTAAAAAAAAATAGGCTATTAATAGAAGCGGAAGAAGCGGGACTATTGTGGCGCGTTAGGCCGATCGAACATCGCGAAAATAGATTTCCGCCACCCATATTTCTACATATCGCGTATCGAGCATCGTTCGACTAGAATAAACATTCGCGATGCGGTGAACCCTTATATCAGTGCAAATAAACCAGATAAAGATAGAACGTTCAAAGGAAAGTCATTCTATTGCCTCAACCGGTCATTTCCTTTCCTTCGCTCTCGGTGACGTAAATCCGCGATTCGCCGTGATTTTCAAGGGAATTTCGCTGAGCGGCGGGATAACAATGGTAGTATACCTTTCCCCGAAAGTTCCAGGAGCGTTTCTGCGTGAACAGAAAAGCGTAAAAGGAGAGAGAAAAGTGTATATATACTGGATATCTCGCAGAAGTCACGCAGTTTCTCTCAGCTACGGATTAGGGGAGAGTTTTTATTAAATAAAATTTTACTGAATATCTCTTCCAGAAATTATCAATGTTCAATATAACTGTATTAAGTGAATGAATTATTTGAATGAATGTTTCAATTATTTTTATAATCAAAAGATTATAGACGATTTTAATGAAACATAATCTTTAGGCTATAGATTATTAAATTAATGTTTCCAATTAATTAACGAAACCATATAAAAATAAAGATACACTACATATATGTACAAGTAATAAAAAAGACAAAAAGAGAACAATGGGGAAAGAACGGGAGGTATGGAGGGTGAAATTCAATCTCTCAGTTGAAGAAAAGTTAAAACGACCTTCGGCTTATCGGGAAGTTGCCACGCGTACGACATTGCTCCGAAACGGATTTCGGTTCCCGGACATATTTAATTCCACCCACACCCTAGAAGCAGCGCACTTTCGTAAATTATCGGCGTTAAAGTCGAAGTAAGTTTCTCTTAGGATGCATAAGACCAGGACGCGGAAATGTAAATTGCATCGGATGATCGCTGCGTCGATCGAATGCAGCTCAACCGGTTGTCGATCATGCCACGACTATTAAGTTAATGAAATTCGTCGCTGTTATCCAAAGTAAAAGAGATTCTAAACAAGTCTCGAACAATGCCAAAAATCTCAAGAAGAAAAACGTTGAAAGAACGATATTTTTGTGCCGCTAAAATATACGAGTATGTACGAATGTTACGCGAACTATTTTCGTTCGAG
This sequence comes from Solenopsis fugax, assembly GCA_003595255.1. NCBI lineage: Eukaryota > Metazoa > Arthropoda > Insecta > Hymenoptera > Formicidae > Solenopsis > Solenopsis fugax. Next base: position 20,986 of record QKQZ01054119.1, on the reverse strand, counting down.
AGATTTTCTAAGAGACTCTTTACCGATAGTAATAGTAGTGCAAGACGATCTCTAAAGCTCGTTCATGTATCATTCATGCGTTAGTTTTCGTAGGCGTTACCGACGAAATGTGAAGTCTGCGAGTTAACATTCGATCCTCGGGCGATGACTATTTCGGATCATATATTTTAGACTATTTTAGCATATATATTACAATTGTCTTTTAATTCGTTTTATTCAATGCCATCATTTAAATTCCGATTCTAACAAGTTTGCGATAAGATGCAATCTCTCAGTTTTTATTTCGTATTTTATAAATACATGATTAGAAGTTTAGTTATTAATATCTTATGCGTTTCGGAGCAACTTGTTATTTTTTGAGAGAAATAGTTACGATTCAATATTAGCGCATAAAAACAATATAAAACAATATTAAGTTAATATAAAAAATCGCAAATGTAATGAATTTCAAATTAATTTTCGCTTAATAAAAAATTTACTTTCGCTTCATTTATTTATCGTTTTTAAAAGCGTTTTCTGAGTGAAAATTCGTTTCTCACGAAAAATATATTTTTCGACCATTTCGCGTATCTCGAGTGTGGCTTGCAACACAGGGTCACAAACGCTCATGCCGAATCGTACTTTTCGGACTGTAGGAAATCAAATTCCCTCTCGACAGGCTCACATATTCCAGTTGCATCGCGGTTACAAGAATGACGGCAATTCGCGAGCGGTCTTTATGGCCGGCTGATCCCCGAATGGAAACTTCCGAATGCAATAATAATTCTCGCGGGGGTGTTAAAGGTATGTAATGCTACAAAGCCGGTACGTGTACATAATGCGGTATGTAGTCTATTATCCAGTGTCACAGCCTATCGTACCAACGTGGCGCACACCTATCTCTATACGTGACCAAAATACTATCAATACTCCTCCGCGTCGCTGATTCTTCGACCTTTTCTCACTTTCTTGCACCGCATTTCCGTGTCACGGTAAATCGGGGCAACGGATTGCCTCGACCCGTCGATGTGCGCATCTCTCTTGTCACGACAACGAGGTGGATGATGACGATCAATCAGATGGTTAACGCGCTTGTCGCATTTTATTATCACACGCCGATGAGCAGCAAAAAAAAATACAATATTGTTTTTATGCGCTAATCATGTAATTTTTTCCCATATTGTATGAGTATTATCTTAATATTAATTTATACACTTTTATTGCTAATATTGAATCGTAACTATTTCTCTCAAAAAATAACAAGTTGCTCCGAAACGCATAAGATATTAATAACTAAACTTCTAATCATGTATTTATAAAATACGAAATAAAAACTGAGAGATTGCATCTTATCGCAAACTTGTTAGAATCGGAATTTAAATGATGGCATTGGAATAAAACGAATTAAAAGACAATTGTAATATATATGCTAAAATAGTCTAAAACATATGATCCGAAATAGTCATCGCCCGAGGATCGAATGTTAACTCGCAGACTTTACATTTCGTCGGTAACGCCTACGAAAACTGACGCATGAATGATACATGAACGAGCTTTAGAGATCGTCTTGCACTACTATTACTATCGATAAAGAGTCTCTTAGAAAATCTCTCGAACGAAAATAGTTCGCGTAACATTCGTACATATATTTCGACAAAGATGACCGCAAAATTGTGTACTTTCTCTCATGAAAAAAGAATTTTTTAGGCAAACGCTGAAATTAAGTACTCGAGATAATAATTCAAACATCATTTGTACGAGCATTTTTTACTGTTGTTGAAACTATATATAAAAAAAATAAAAGTATATCGACAAAAATATTATCTTTTTTCTAAAATTTCTGTTATTAATTTTATATTGAATCCAACTTTTTTTTCTCCACGTTATTAGAGACTTAAGAAAATTAATCGTGAAATGATCGCGCGCAACGTTTCGCAGAGATTTTATTGCAGCGCGTCGTTTGAAAGATCGGGTAGAGAAAGAGAGAGGGAGAGAAAGAGAGAGGGAGAGAAAGAGCGCGGGACTTTAATTGTTATGTAAATCGCGTTACACGCCGCGACTCGTACACATGCGAACGACACGCATCCGATGCAAACAGTTAGATAGGAACAGAGTGGGCTTATCGTTTATGCGTGCTCGTACTCGTTGGACTTTACCATATATTATCCTCCGCACCGATATCAGTCTAAATCGAGCGACTCTCCCGCCGCATCGATTTTCACATCACATGTTCTCTCCAAACGGTCCATGTATCGTCCAAAGTGATTTCTATCGCTTCCGGGCCAACTTGCGCATTTAATCATATCCCCATGATAATTTATTTCTTCGATTTTATTTTTTTCAGTTTTGCATTTTATTTACATCACGCAAAGAAAGTGATCGGTGAATAATTCCATGCTTGTTTCTCTATAGTTACGTAAGATCAATTATAATACTTTTTCTATTATTAGTATTATATGGTACATACTTTTTGCATAAAATTAGTCTAATTAAATTTTTACTTTAAAATATTAAATTAAATAAATATAACGTAGTTACAGCGAATTTCAAAACAAAAGCTTAAGAAATTGAACATAAGAATCTGATATAAAAAATAATACACGAACGATTAAAAATGTTATATTGTCCCTTGTCTCTTCAACGCGAGTCATGCATAATATATTACGTGTACGTGTCTCATCTACACATTCTCACATCGTGTTCACGTATTCTGGCAAAAGCGTGCAGTTCCCAACCGTTGGAAACTCGAGAAACGGGTTCTCGCGCGCGAAAGTGCAAGAAAGGGACGAAAAGTGGAAATATGAAAGTCTCCGTTTTCTCCCTGCGCCCTTTTCTACTCGGGTTAGAGCTACTTCGCATCCAATTCCGTTCGTCTCTTTGCTCGCGGTAGCCAACGAGAGCAACGACCGCCATTCCCACTGAAGTCGCATGTATTTCCACGTTTTCGTCGCCGTTTCGCGCTGTACGTACGACAAAATGCGATGATCCGTGATATTCTCATATGTTCACGATCGTCGAAAAGCGAGTAGTTTTGTTAGCGACTAAAGTAGGCTGTCGAGTTAACAGAACGTTTTCTGTGGCACAGAACAGAGTTCTAGATTTAGAAAGAAGCGCAACCGAACACGGGTACAAGTGCATAGATATCCGAAGAGAAAATGACTGTTTAATATTCTCTCTTCTTCTAACAGTCTCCAAAAAATGAAGACCTAAATGGCAATTGCCTATATATCAAATCTGCCTCTATCTAAGGACAAAATAGCGAAATTAATCAAAATTCATTAATTCATAAATCCAAGACCCTAGCATAGAATATTGAATTGTATACTTTCAAAGTTAATTAACAAAATAATTAACAAGGAAGGTTCTACAACTTTTCAACATACAGTTCACTTATCTCATTAACCGTATCTTCCACAAGTGTCATCAGAATATATTTGTCGCTTAACTTTGCGGCTGCAAGCAAGTAAAAGATGCTTATACTCGTACATTACAAGGATTGAAATTTATTAGTGATTATCAACGGAACAAAAACCTACGTGCGTTTACCTTAGTGTGATTGCCGAGGGTAGCTCGGAACGAAATTTGTTTGCCGCGAGCCGGAGTTTCGCCCCGTTGGAACAACGAGAGCGGGTCCAATGAGATCTCAATGAGATTAAAAAGTTGTCAACTGCTCTTTCCTTCCTTCATCCCGGCTATTCCCCGCTTTCCCTTTATCCCTAGCACGTTCCCGTTTTCGCGCCACTCCCGGGAAACTTTGCTAGTTAGAATTTCTCATAGCACGTTCTGAAAAGAAACCGTTCCCGTTGCTACCGCATCGAAGTCAAGCTCGGGGAATGTACCACCTGATAATAGCGCTCGAGACACCGCCTGCTCGCATTTCCCCTCGAATTACCAATGTCTCGGTGATACGAAGAAAGGGGAAAAAGGAAAACAGGAGACGTAGCGGATATTCCAATTTGTAGTTAGCAATCAGCAAAATGGGAAACTATTCTTTAGAATGTTGGTGTCATCGTAATTAAAGTAAAGTTGAAATAATCTTTCAAATAATAAAGGCACATTTAAGTCTTGTAACAGATAGAGAAATGAAAAAGTCCTCTGAAATTATCCACATGTATAAATGTACATTAATTATACATATCTTTTAAATATCAAGAATATAAATAACTCAAGATTAAAATCGTTCGTGCGTAAAAAGCGTGTAAAACGGACAATCATTAATATCTCGTTATTTACGTACATTATCGGGCGCGCGCCGTTGACAAATGTGCCTCGGTTTAAACACTTATTAACAGAGGTTTGCACTTAATGGCGGGATGCATTTAACCCGCACCAGCGTAATATTATTTATTAACTCGGATAATTCGTAAAGCTATATATATGCAATTCATTAGCCCTCGCACTCCTAAAGTATTTGTGCGAAATGGATGACCAAACTTCAGTTAAACTCATTAAACAATCTAGCATTAAAATTAGTTTCAGAGTTGTTAGTATACGAAAGCGTTTTATGTCGATATTTGAAAGCGGCCCCTAGACGCTTAATATGTGCTTACTGCACATATTTAAATATTGCACAACATTATTGATTGTCTGGAGTTTGTTCTGAATTGTCTAGAGGAATATTGTATAATATTATCGTTTAACAGGTTAATATTTTGATACCAACGGTTTGTACTACCGCGCACGGCACTTAACTCAAAAAATATCGCGACACGAGAGTTCTTAAATATATCGTGACCTGGTTTCGGAAAGTAGGATTAATCACTTAGCAAATGCACGTACGCTCTACCGCTCGCGGTGGGTTCAATCCATCTCGTGAGACTCGGAAGGAGATCGCGAGACCGCGAGACAAACTAAGCGCCGGTAGTGCAAACTGAGACTGCGGTGACGCCTTTGAAGATGAAACCAAAGTTCTGTTTGCGGACACGTCCCTCGCTCGCGTGTGTAGTGACGTATGTTCAAAGCAACGCACATTGACGAAAATTCTTATCTTATCTCCGATCCGCGTATTATTGATGCTAAAAGCTCTACCAAATGATTATATATTTAACCATATAGCTAATGTGCTGCAATGCTGTTCGCCTTATGTTATCGAGGACTAAGGTTGTAATTACAACAGTTTGCTCACTGGAAGGAGATAGGTCATCGATATGTTATTTCAATTGACAAATACAACAACGCCCTAGGCATTGTTGATCAGAGAATTAAACCATAATGTTAGAGGCTTAAACTGATTTAAACCGACTTAAAGTAATCAAGTTAGAGAGTTAATTATGTCGAAAAAGAAATTTAAATCGATGATAGTAAATAAATTGCGATTGAAAAATCGTAAAAACTCGTGCACGCAATATCTATGGAAAAAGATACAATAATGGAAAGTTAGATCGATCTGCGCACACAATCATAAAAAAGATATATAGAAAAATCAGTCACACACACACACACACGCGCGCGCGCGCGCGCGCACACACACACACACACACATAGACGAATACATACGCACGTGCGAAATCATTTCTGCATGTGACGAGCAGAAGAAAAGGAGGGAGCATGATGTACGACTATGCGATAAAAAATATATTTGCCGTCCTAGTTTGCTCCGGTTGGTGTAGCACGGCGAAAGCTCTTCAGTAAATCCAGCTTAAAGCAGCTGTGTAAACGTTGACCTATATTACAATCACGGCGCCCGGAGCGTCCGCCAGCAGTAGTAGCAGCAGCAGCAGCAGCAGCAGCAGCATCGCCACTATCGGCAACGGTATTGCCATCAACGAGTGACATCGTTAGGACAAGACTACAAAGTAACAGCACACGGGACAAACGTGTACAGTTCGTCGAGTCTAAATACGTTCAAGTCAGGTGTCACAATTATTTCTTACCGCGACATTTGCTCGACGAACTGGTTGTCAAGAGGACCCATCAAAGGCTACTTCTCTTGTATCGGGACCAGTAATCATCGTGCTTGCCTGTTCAAACGAGAAGCTCGCGCCCTTAATTAATGCAGAGATCTGGACATAGTTTGTGGTAACGACTATCCTTTAACTTTTCAAATATTAGTGCAAGCTCGCGCGAAAGTTTTTGGTCGCTGATTATATTACGAGGTCTTACCGTGGTATTTATGAGAACTCAAGTTAATCTATTGGACGATGCATAAGAAATTCGATCACGCAAGGAGAATGTAACCTTAATGATTTTAAATAATATACAAATTTTCTTAACGTATTAATATTTTCCTAGCAAAAATTTCGAGCGTGTCTTTCATTCGATAAATATAATAATTAAATCTCAAATCATATAATTTTGGAAATATAAATTATACTTGAGAATTTAAACAGTAATTTATGGTATAATATTTCAGTATTTCACTGCCTTTCGTAAACTACGATTTATTACAATTTGTACAAACGATATATGATTAAAGTAACAGAGTTTTCCGTTCCGTTATTTACTTATTTATTTGTATTCCGTATTAATCAATCCTGCTAATTAATCGTCTTGCGATGCATGTGTATCCATCAACATTGCACTCGCGAATTTATTTTCTACCGGCGCGTTTACTTTCACGCACACTCGGACGCGTCATACGGACGTCGGAGAGAGATCAGAACGTGCCGTGAGAGGAGAATCTCGCATGTCGTGAACAAGGGCTTCACTTTATTTCTCTAGGCGGCTTCATCACCGAGATGACTATCGTCTAATCTTCTGATTGTGAGAGAACGATTACACCGCGGAAACGATACGGGATAAGCCGAGCTGGACGTACGTAAAGAAAAATGGTACAACTACTGCGCAAGTAGACCGCCTCCACGACCATCCTCCTCCTCCACCTCCACCAGCCCAACTCCCTGGCCCGCTATCTATGGTCCGAGGGTTGGGTGGTAAAAGCGGAGAGACACTTAAAGGATTTACGGGGCTGAGAACTCTAGACTCCGCTCGGATCGGCTCGAGAAGTACGGGCGAAACTAAGTGCACGCTTAAGAAGGAAAAAGAAGGTAAACGAGAACGCGATGTATATACGGTCAATTCTCCGTTGTCAAGTTAAACTTCCGATATGTGCTCCGTAATGTTTGAACGAATGTCAATCCCGCTGCGATTCGTTATTATTATCCGAAAAACTAGAAGCTCATATGATACATTGTACATAAGTATGCTAGGAAATTAGATTTAAAAAAAATATATATATCATTGGGAAAAGAGATATAGATACAGTAAAAATAATTGGAAAAAAAGTAAATGCGAAATAAATTTACTTTAAACCGCAACAAACGCCGAAGGAGCGATACCCTTTAGAGTACTAGAGAATGAAAAGCTCTAATATTTGCCAATAAAAACCAAATATTTGGACATGCAGCATACGCGGTAAGTGGCGTTATTTCGAAGGAGGAATAATAAAAGCCCGATAAACTGCAGCCCATTGTGCACTAGCTTGACTATCGTTTGAGAGGACGGCCCTTGCATCACCGCGCATTGTTGTGGGCTGTAACACAAAGCTTTTCCTTCTCTCACTCCCTCGGCACCCCTTGCCACTTCGTGCACCACCCGCTTCACTCTTCCCGTTCTCATTTCTCGGGACTGCCTGATGCCGAAGGGGATAACTTGTTCGTTGCAACAACGAAAAGAGCATTATGGGGAGGGAAACTCTACCGCAGCGTAGTTTTCTTTACAAAAAATTGCAGAACAAAGCATTAATTCGCATCGAACCGTGTACGATGGCAGGCAGCCTAAAACACTTGGAGTCATTTAGAATTATAATGCCGTTGCATTTTAATTTTCACAACGTCTGTAAAACTTTTGCACATAAAAAGAAATGAGTATATCTACGAGAGTCGAGGAGACGAGTTCTCTCGTGCAACTCCACATGTTTAAGCTCGAGCCGAGTCGTTGTACGTAAAACCCAGCAATCCCTCCGAGTTAGAAGAGGAGTTCGCTACTTTATCTCCCGCGATTCTGAGGAAGAACTCACTTCATTGGTTTCGTGAGATGCTGCGAGAGCGGCTAAGTCAGTGCTAACGTAGGAAACTCGGTCGAGTGCGGAGCAGGTCTGATTCTTTCTCCTCGGCGAATAAGGCGCAATGAGCGGATAAGGAGAGGGGAAACCAGGAAATCTCTCTTTTCCATTTTCCCTGACTTCGTCGTAACGAAGCGTTTGCATTACACATGTACAACATGGACCGACGTAACATGGACATCGAGCAAGCGAATGCGTGGGCGTGGAGAGAAAGGTCTTGCAGCCAAGACGGCCAAAGCCACTTGAGCATTCTGCGTGAAGCCACGTGGCGGTATTTAAGGCCTCGCTAATGCACCCACCGCGCGTGTATACCTCGTGCAAAATTGTTGGCGCGTTTACTCTGCGCCGGTCCGGGATTCTGGGGCTCGCCCGNGGGGGGAGGAAAAAAAAGGACTAACTAATGAGAAACGAGCGAGCGTGCAAGCTTACGAGTGTACGAGCGAGGAACACTAAAAGAACTTTTTCGACGCTCCGTTTCTGGCGATATGCAATATGCGGGCCGCATCTCGAAATAGTTGGTTTCTCCAACTCGGAATAACAAATTCAGACGTTATTCCACACCGGGAAGCAATATTTTTTTGCACGTACATGTACCATTTCGTTTTGTTAGCTTATGTTTAGCTTTGTAAATTTTACCTTTAAATACCATTATATTCAAATTATATTCAAATATACCTTTACACGGCAATATCTGACAATTATTCCTACGCGAATATGAAAAGAAATCACCATCATATTTCCTGTGTGCGCTATGCACGGATAAGTAGAAAATGTGTAATTAAATAATGTTAATTTGATAAATTATAAGAGAGAGAGAGTATGTGTGTGAAAAATATCAACGCGCGACCCGCGGTTTCAATTGACACATTAATTAGGGACAAGCAGCGCACGTGTCTCGTTTGCATATCGCTTTTATCGTCTCCGCATGTACTACAGAGACCGGAACAACGAGAGAGGAAGGTTACGAAGGGGTCGCTCGACCGGCAGAAACTTATAGCAAACCTGGCTGGTAGGAACGGGGCTGAATGCTAAGCACGGCCAGTCGGTTACATTTGCTTGCCGCCCGGCTTCTTAATGAAAACCAACGGCATGGAAACGTCAGGTTTGCTTTACCTTAAAATTGGAGGCACGACTCGCTTAGCACGGGTATTCCCAACGCAAACGGAATGAGGTTCAAATGCACGGCTAATTCGCTATGCTGTTTTACATCTTATACCTTGCCAACGATCAACTCTCGTTCTATACTCGCAAGTACATCGACGTAAATGGAAATCCATTTACGAAAAAATACGTTCTTAACTTCATAAAATAATGAAATAAGCAAATTGAATTGAGATTTAATTAATACCATGCATTTACATTTCAAATTCTGAAAAGATATGATTCTGTCTTCATGTATCAATCTAATTGTATCAAGAATCAAAATTAGATATATAAACAAATTTCTTTTCCTTCGGCTTGTCATCATCTTTAAATGGGCAGGGAGGAAAAATTTAGTCAACTCTGATGAACGCTGATAAGAACGAGCTGCACAAGCTGTGAGATGCGAGCTATAATAGCCTTCACGATTGTCTACTTCATGCTGACTACTTATAAAGCGATAAAGCATCGTCTCGCGAAAAGAACCGTACGCTCGTTTACCTTTTAACGATGACGAGGAGCGCGGATGCAATAACTCGACGGAAAAGTAACCGGAAGGGCCTTCGCGTTGCTCATTACGTAGCGTCTACGCTTTTACACTCCCCGATACACTCGGCCTTAACTTTTTACTCTCTTCATCGGCCTTTACGGAAAATTAACGACGGCAGGGCGCGGAGCAAGGCGCTCGATTAGAGGCTGAATATTTATGTCCGCCCCCTTTATACTCTCCACATTTTCTGTAAAAGAAAGTGTTTATCCGCGCCTGTCCCGGCAAAAAACGCAGTCTCTAATTATTTCTCATTATTCCCTTATTCATGTCAAACTTTTCACAGCCAACTTTCACTTGTCAAACATCCCCGAATAACCGCATTTATAAAGTAAATCAAACAAAATAAAGAAAGAAACTAAGATACAGTGTCATACTAACTGATATCAATTGATTACCAATAGCTAAGCATTAAAAAATTACAAGCACGAAAATATAAAATTACAGAGGAATAAAGAACTAGCTGTGTTATATTTTATTCAATAGAAAAAATAAAATATAGCTTTAGCTTTCGTTATCCCACTCTATATTTATCAAATACGTACGTAAATCTTGTTCTTATTTTTTTTTTAATTATTAAATTAGATTGTATCTTGCTTCCAGTTTTCCTCAAATATTTATTACACTACCGTTCACGAAACTACGTGATGTAAATGTATGTGAGCATTTAGAGTGTATTGAGCTCGGGTCCACGGGTTCGTTAAGCCTAAATGACTGTGCGGATCAGTCATCCCTACGGTAATGAATATCTCTTGCACGTCACAAGCCTCCCAGCGACCTCGGAATGGTCCACGGCGACGTAAAATTCGACGCTGGCGCAGGTGCGTGTTCCGCACGTTATCGACCAGCGATAAACGCCAGACGATACATTGACGTGATACGCGAATACCGGGGACGGCGGTAAGTCGGTCCCCATCGTTGGATGGCACGATCAAAATGAATGTCCGCGTCGATAGTGCTCGCGCTACGTCCCCCGGACTGCCCGCATCTACGTCAAATCGCGATACGATTCGAAAACAATTAGAGCTATCTCGAGTCTGCATCTGACCGCGGAACCGACGACCAGTCACCCCTTTCTGTTCCCCCATAGAGAACGTCAACGGGATACTCTATGCATTCGCGTAATTAAATTTTTTTAAATACCAATCACTTCTGCATAGACTCGCAATTCTATGTTGCCTGTTAAATTTTTCTTTGCTATAATTTTTAATAATTCATATGTTAGTATTTATGTTCTTTTCTACTCTGAAAATTGCGTAAGAACATCGAATAATAATTCTTATTATTTTCAGCGTAGAATGCTAACGTATAAACTATTAAAAAATTAACAAAAAAATTTAACAGGTAATGTAGAAAAAACAAAATTGCCAAAACACGTGCTATCGTGTTAATATGAGAATTTTATTTAACGCGGTGTAAATCGTAATTCGTCGTGCGATATTCTCGCGCCGATACACCCGCGTATTCTTCGTACCCTGTGGATGCCCACACTCCCCTTCGATTGGACGTTTCGTGGCACGATTCGAAGGCGATTAATATTATCCAGAGCTGCCTGATACCGCTGGCGCTCCGTCACGGACGAAGAGAGGAGAAAAGGAAACCGTGGCGGTGGCGGCGGAGGCGTCCGCAACCGGCAACGAAACCAATAACTATTAATCGAAGCGCCACCGCACATTCAGCAAAGTCGACGCGATTCGAACGCGCAGCAACCCTCGGTTACATCCCCGGCGCCCCTGGCGTACCGGGGTGGGCACGTATTTCAAACGGCGAACACCACCCTAAACGCGAAGTCGTGTCTCTCTTTACGGCCCTTTCATCTTCAGCGTCGCTCTTCCCATTAAGCACCCCGACGTAATAGCGTGCTGATTTCGCGATGTACGTATCTCTAAGGAAATATATCTTCAGGAAATATATCTATATACCTTTGATTCCATATATTCCGCATATCCTCGGAGTAACGCGTCAGTTTCCCAAAAATTCATGTCTATTTGCTTATATATTTAGTAGAGGTGTGTAAAATTCGAATTCGCGCGAATCGAATTGAATCAAATCACAATGGATTCGATTGGATTCGTTTTCGAATCTGAATTCAAGAATTTAAAATCATCAATGATTCAATTTCGAATCGATTATTTATTTTGATTGTTTCATTTATATCTCCCGCGTGACCAATCTTGTATCAGTGCGTACCAATTCTCGTGCCTGATTGTTTATCGATTTCCAAAACTTTTTTATCATTTTTAAATCTTATAAACTATTCAAAAATTTGTGTACACAAAATTTGTGTAGATTATCCTTTTTGTAAATGTTTCAATATTTCATATGTTTGTATCTAGATTTTATAAAATTTTAAACAAAATTTAAAATTGCTTTCTTACATTTTCCTAATCAAGTGCATTAAAGTACCTTATCATTTTGATAACATTGTACATTGTTCAATATTTACATATTATAAATTTTTACTTAACATATCATTTTTTTATAATTATTTTTTTAATTCTGGCGATTAGTTTTCTTGTTAAAAAGGATCTGCAACGTCATTGAAAATACTTTATTACATTTAAATTAATATGTAATGTAAATTTAGGAAAATTCAATTCAAATTCGATTCGAATCCGCGAATCAAAGATTCGATATGACATGAAAATTTGAGATTTGATTCAATTCGATTTCGAAGACGATTGATATCAAAGATTCGATTCAATTCGACCTTACGATTGATTCGACATCTCTAATATTTAGCATTAGTTTATAAAGCCTCTATGCAATAATTTCTAAATATATATATATACGTACACATATAAAAATGTTTATTTATTAGAAAAATTAAAACTAAGAAAATCGTAAAGTAGAATTCGCTACATTCCTAGCAAGGTACGACTACTTTTTTATCAAGAAGTAAAATAAAGCTATTTCAATCAGAGAGCTACTCCGCCTTGTAACATGATCGATCAGAAGATCACAACGGTATTGAAAGAGATCGAAGATCTAAGAAAATGGCGTTTAGATGAAATACTCGGACCTAGCATTACATCTTCCGGTTACAGACTGTCTGGTACAGAGGGAGGAACCAGGCTGACCAGGTTGACGGGGTTATCAAGAGAATGTAGATAACGTTGTCCCGTCTGCCGTCCTTAAACTGTCACACGTAACTCGTACGACGACTTCAACCGCGGTTCTCTCCTCTCCCTAATCAGTAGACTGACGATCGCACGTACCGAAGTGCGCGACCGGCTCGAAGATATACGACGAACGAATATCCAGAAGGGGCGGTCTGAAATTCTGGACTCTGTCCGAGCAACCGCAGAGCAAGAGGAAGAGAAACAGAAAGCGCGCAAAGCGACTTTCTACCTTCGTGGATGTGCACACATATCTACATGGTATATAGGCGAGGCTAACGAGACTTTAGAATGCCCCTCGATTGTTTCAGATTTTTAGAAAAGTTTGTCAATATACATCAGCCGATATTCTTCTAATTCTAATTCTATACAATAATGTTATATTAAAAATAATGAAAGAAAGCTCATTTAATTTAATGTAACTTAAATCCATTGCGATTAATCATGTTATAAATTTTTATAAATGTCGCAAACCAAAAAATAAATAAATTTCTTTCATGATTTTCGAGATTTGTACAAGTATCTGTACAAGATATAGCTGTATTAATTAATGTATGGTAGTGATATTATATATTTAATTCACTCACCGATGCTGCCATGAAGAGATAAGGGGCGGCTTGGAGGGCAGCAGTTGCAGCTTCAGTACACGAGCCATAGCCAACTGGTGCTGCCTTCTGACATTCTGTAACATAAAGCAATAATTTTTCATCAGTAATACAGTATGCAATAATATAAAATCATATTCGTCATGCACATGAGATAATTTGAAACACATATTCGAAATGTGTTCAAAAGCACTTATTTTACTCCGGACCAAAAATGTGTCGAGGAAAATTTTATGCCAGAAAGTATTCGCAAGGCAAATTTTCGTGCAAAAAGTGTAGTGAAACGCGAGCGCGTATCACGCGGTATGTATGTAGCAAATTGAGGAATTCAATTTTGTGCGTACGATATCCGATGTCGAGAGACCGCAAGAGTGGTATTTTTGTCTCCGGGACTGTAACGCGATTTCGCAAGACTGAACAGTGTAACGCAATAAATGGCGAGAGATGCTCCAATTTTTACAAGTGACTTTTACACAACTGAGCCTTGTTCGTAAAAAAATAACGAATAAATCGAAGATGTAAAAAAAGCATATTTTAAAAGTTTCCGTCGCCAAGTTATTTACGGCAATTTCTCGATATTGAAAATTGAGATTTTCCGTTTCGGTCACTCGCGGGAAATGCGAATTACACAACCGTGTCGTTACGTGGAAATCGATTTCAGGAATTCAGAGACGAATGAATCCAACGAGCGAAAGAGAGAGAGAGAGAGAGAAAAAAAGAAAGAAAAGGAAAGAAAGGGAACGGATAATTATATACTAATTGAAAGCAAATTCGCTCTTGCGTAATTGTACGTTTTAATTTAAGGTCATGCAAAAGCGCTCTTGCGTTGGCTCATTCGGACATCCAAATAAAGAGTGAAAATATTCGTCAAGAGGTACTCCTTCATTTATCGCACGTTTTACAAGAACCGTGTCGTACGGCCTCCTGTAATTAAAAGAATTAAGTCTTTATTTGATCAAAGCCGCCGACATCGCTTAAAATCTCACCGCGACGATGAAACAAAATCGCCGAAATTCTGGTCGTTCCTTCACCGGCGCCCGTGCCAATTCGGATTTTATTGGAATTTTATTGGAGATTCCCCCTATACAGTATCGATACGATTTAACAAATATATTGGACAGAGCGTAACAAACATCTCACACAAAACTGTGTGTGATACGTCAAATCTATTTAACGTTTCTGCGAAATATCCCAATATGAGAAAAAAAGCTTTGTTATAACGGATATGCGCCGATGTTATGATAAGAAAATATAGATATCATGAATAAAATAAATCCACACATGTTGCAGATTATAAATATCAATTATTCAATTCACACGTTACACATTCGTATTCATATCAACAATGACGTCAAAAGTATCTTAATCGAATGGACGAGAGAATACAGTATATTTCAAAATATATCCGTAAGCGTATAATTCCAAAAACAATGTTACGTATTCAAAAGCGGTCGTCCAAATATTACGCAAATTATTGTTGATTTATAAAATATCGTAATAAATTTAAATAATAAATTCATAAACATTATAATAAATTGGCACACCATACCGACGAAATAATCTCGTCAATAATGTACATATAATTTAAACGCTGATCTCATTCAAATTGTATTCGCATTTTATCGCGTATAATCGATGTGCGACGAGAGAACAGTTGTTGACGGCAGGATACGGCGTTTCCGGCCCAAAGTATCGGACGTCGCGTCGTGGAAAGAAAACCTCGAAACCAATCAGTCCAATCAAAGACAACATTGTGCTCCGCTCTCTTCACATTCGCGCCATCGAACTTCGAGGTTCGCTGCGCCCTGTACAACCCGGCAAATTAACCGAAGTTTCACACGCCCCCGCCAAAACTTGATACCCCTAGCACGGCCAATCAAACTTCGAGTTTCGGTAATCCCCGGGCCAAATACTCCCGTTTACACGTTACAGGTTATGGTATAAGACGGCCCGTTTCCTCGAGTTTCGCCGCCGCTAATACCCGGAGTTTCGGCCGCAAGTTGTCATCCGATGGCGGCAGCCGGGCTGCAATCGCAAAACCGCGATTTTCTTATCCGACAGGGAAGGACGAATTGTACATGGAAAGAACGCGGTTTTGCCGAAGCATCTAAAAGTGTAACTAGATCTGAAAATAATTTTGTCGTACCATCAAAAAATAATTATACAGAATCTTTTAAGTTTGACGATAATGCTGCAAAAAATTTTGACATTTCATCGCAATCAAATTTTTTGAACGTCCCGTATAATTATTTTGATGATCTAACAAAATAATTTTCAAATCTGCATTTAGCTAAATTTTTAAATACTTAAATAGCAAAAAATCGTTCTTTCCGTACAAAGGCGTCTGTACAATTGCCGAATAAATTGTAACTTTTTTTCATACGGATTACGTTTGCTGATTTATCCGAGTATTGGAGTTCTTACAGAACCTACATTCGTTAGTCGAGTTAATTAGTGAGAAACGTGTAAATAAAAGAAAGACATGGGAAAAGGAAGAAGGAAAGTAAAGAGAGAAGAACAGAGAATGCAGCAATCTCTATAAAACTACACGTAGAAGGAAACCGAAGGGCCGGGTTCTAGCAAATGAAATTACTTAAAGCAAACGCGTTACTTTTTCAGTGCCACTATCCGATCGCAATGACCACCCCGGTTGGCTGCGTTCGATTCGAAAGGGAAGCACCGATGTGTGTTCCATTCTCGTTCTTGCCCGTAGGTGGCTTCCATCGGGGAGGAGGGAGGAGGAAGGAGGGAGGAGGGAGGATCTCCCCCAGCCACCCTCTTTCCCTCGCGCAGTTCCGTTCGAATACGGTCACATGCATATGCAAATTTATTCTGCCGGTGCATTAGTGAGCATGGCGCGCGATTGTGTTTATGCGTGTGTACCTGCGTATACGTGCGTGCACTTGTACGATAGCACATTGCACGGCGAGTGTGTATGCGTATATGTTGCGGAGAGCCGTCGTCCAGGCCGATCACGGCGGAGAGGGTCATAAATTAAATGATGTAAATGCTCTGTCCACCCTCTGTCGCTGCGAGCGGAGACGGCACACAGGGCCACCCTCTCGCGTTCACCGCCCTCCCGACTGGTTGCTGCCGCCGCCGGTCTGCAACCCCTCGCGCCACCAACCCCCGATCGTCGCTATCCCCCTTGCCTTCGTACTGGACCTCGCCTCGGACTGATTATAATTATCGGGATCTACACTCCGGTCCAGTCTCGTTCGCGCGGGATGAAAGCGAGCGGATGGCGGCGAGAAAACGAGCGTACTATCTGTTACATTACTTACGCGAAATGTATGATGCACGCGATGCTTGAAGCTTATCGCGATTCGCACGATCCAACATCAAAGAATCATTACGCGTAGATAATTCTATTTTTTCTACACACATGTCTAAAAATTGTCAATGTCCATAATCAATGTTAATTCAAATTAATTGAATAATTTTTAATTAACTGACAAGTAAAGATGTTATATTATTTATTTTGATGTTTAGCTCAACAAATCCCGCTATTACTATTTATTAGTACGTTATTTCCTTCCATCATCGAGAAAATATATTATTTATTGTTTTCTCACTTCCCCCGTCTCCTGGGAAACTCGCACGTTTCAGAAACGAATCGGCACTTAACGGGGTTATACAAAACCTATGTTATCTATTTATTCCCCTCAATATCAGGTTCACCGATATTTATCTCCTTTCTTTCCATCTTCGACCGTAGCGCAGAAGAATAAGTGCCCGGCAGATTCCCGCCGAGCGATCGATAAGCACGAGCTCTGACCTGATTTTCCCAACGTTAACTCTGCGAGGAGAGAACATCGAATCCTGAGGCCTTCGATCGAGAAGATGGGAAGGATCGGTAGGATCGCTAAGCTCTGCTCTCAATCGGATTCGAATTTGATAGTATTTGAACAGCCAGCGTCGCTCTCGTAAATTCGGCACGCCGTTTGTGTATCCCTCCCCCATACGCCACACTTGGCTCCCTTCTTCCGCGCGATCCGATATTTGGCTCGGCGCAGATAACCGCTATCGATTGTTGTCGCCCGTTTTCCTAAAGAATGAACCGTATTTGCAATGATCCAGCAGTAACTTGTCTCCACAAATCCATTCAAACAAATCCGGACACAAACGAACGCCACTGATCATTGACAGTAAACGATATTCCATTGAATCTCAGAAACAGTTGAAAATTATAGTAGTCCAAATATCATTAATTGCAAGTATTTAATTAACAGAAATGAAAATTTATTGAGAGTAATTATGTCTATCCAAAGCTTATCATTGTGATCGCACATGTAGTAAGTATTTAATTAGAAAAGCGTTCATTGTAAATTATATGTAAAAAACCTTACTAATTTCTGTTTAAAATCATCGCACTAATAATAAGACATTTAAATAGCCTAGATATTTTTTTTCAATTAAGTACAAACATATCTTCGTGATTAAAGATCGATAATGATTAATATTGCCGATATCGGAAAAATTAGTTTTTAAAGAAAACCAATTTCTTTACGTTTATTAAGATAATGAGTGACTAATTCGGTTAACACAATGATTCGCATGGATCAATACGCAGCGAATCGTTCGCTCAAGTCGATCTACGGTATTTTTCCGGAGAAGCATAAAATATATCAAAGTCATTATCCCATTTCGCCCTTATGAAGGTTATTTATCCAATCCGCGCTGCGCTCGTAGCCCTATATCGAGTTCATGCGATATACGCTCGTGATGTTCGCGGCCGAGCGCGCTTCCACCCCGAACGTAAAGCCGATGAAAATGCATTGGCCGTAAATAACGTCGGTCGGGCTTCGAAGGCGCGCACCCGGC
The DNA here is from genome assembly GCA_003595255.1 of Solenopsis fugax. Taxonomy (NCBI): domain Eukaryota; kingdom Metazoa; phylum Arthropoda; class Insecta; order Hymenoptera; family Formicidae; genus Solenopsis; species Solenopsis fugax. Next base: position 2,770 of record QKQZ01054119.1, on the reverse strand, counting down.
GCTTACAAGGAGATAAAATCAACTTGACCCCGTTCCATCCCCCATTCGCATTTTCAGCTTCTAGCGCTTCGCGTTGTCCTCGCCCGGTTCCCATCGGTGAAATGGAAACACCCCCATGCCGATCGAGAGAGGCGATATTAAGGAAGATATTAAGGAAGATCGGCTGCGAGTGAAATCAACGAAGATGACGCAAACGCGTGACCAATAATGTCGCGGATATCGCGAGGAAGATTTTGCAATGATTTAATTTCAAAGTGCGAAGCTTTACGCGAGTTTAAAAAAAGAAAAGAAATTAGAATGGAAAACTTCCACCTGTTCAGCAGCGCGCTCGAGTTTATCATTGAAGTTTTCATGGAGAATCTGTCGTCAGGACGTTCAAGATTCATTCGATTCATCCTTAATCTAATTTCATTCGATTGCATCAACTGCCTGTTACGATTATAACCGCATCAATTGATTTCAACAGCAGTCGAGCGAAAAATTCTGATACAGCGCAGTGTTTATGCAATCTCGGATTACACGCTTAATATGCAAAATGTATGTATGCATGTACAACGTATCATAATTATGATGATCAACATGCCGTGCTTTCCATATCAATACCAATGCAATTATATGCATATATATTCTACGTGTGCAGAGAAATGGTTAATATTGGTTGAACGAAAATTATAAAATTATATAAAAATTATATAAAAGTCTTGAAAGTGGTATTATCAGAATATTACCATTTATTAATATTATATATATTACATACATATTTTATTTAAATATCATCTATTAAAATGATATTTAAATAAGATACATATGTAATATATTGTATATAACATAAATATAGGATTTGGTATAATTTATGATATAATAATTATAATAAACATATAATAAAACTTTTTTAATTAAAAACATTTTTCTCGCTTTTAAAGAGTAACAGTTTCATAGGTGCATGTATATATCGTTTTATTTAACATAAAATTGTTGCATCAGTACCAATTGTAAGTCAAGCACGATAACAAATATCATAATATAAAAGTCCTATAAATCGTAAACCCGATGATCTAACTTCGCGAGCTGAGTAAGTTTTGAGACTGGTTTCCTGTGGCTTCTATAATATTCAACTTTTCGTGCCCGTCGCTTCCGCTTTCGAAAATTTTGATGGAGATTTTAATCGAATAAGAGAAAGCAAGAGGCGAACGCAGAAACAAAACGGGTGCTTTTATTGCAGTGGCTGTTGAATATTCAAAGCGATAAGGGAACGTTGGTCGTTTCGCAAGGATGCACATGCAGTATACTTAAAAAAAAAAATAAAAAAACCCCGGTAGATGAATATCGGCATTATTGAATAAATACATTTACATTCTGACTGCGTTATCCTCGATTCTATAATTTAACTTTGATTTATCACTTATTTAAATAGATACCTCGTACGATGAAGGCTTTAACTTGATTATTATTGTGTGCTTCCTCCTGCATTTGTACGTATCACTGCAAGATCGGGATATGTAGATACATACGGAAGTTTAATTTAACCACGGGAGACACACTAAGGTCTCCACAACTGTTTTGTATATATAAGGCAGAATCGGGACAGTTAAATTAAACTTACACAAGTAACAGTATTATCTCTCTTGCAACTATACCCCCCTTACAAAAGCAGTTCTTGCATTTGCATGACCAACCGACGGGTCGCCCGTTAGAGAGATCCAAAATGGCTTTCTCCGGTATATTCCGTAACTGCCGCGTTAACGGGATACCGGTCAAAATTAAGTTTCGCAGTGCGCCGACGTTAATTCGTCGAGACATTACAGGATAAGTTAACAGGCTTTTACACCGGTAACGTAGTTACGCTTCGTTACGGAAAACTCAATCAGGGGGACACGAAATATTTAAACCGATAATCGTTCGACGTTCCTTGCCTACGCCTGCAGCCATAATGTTATCCCGTCGATGTAAGCATATCTGAAAAGCGACGAGATACCCATTATGACTGTAACCTCGTCAAACAACGGATTCTGCAAAGAGATCACTATTGTTATAATTTAATATGCGGACGAATTGAAAAACTCTGGATATAAAAATATATTCAACATATTATTTCTGACATGTAAACTTTAGCTATCATTAACGCACTTGTTTGTCAACTTATTGTTTTGTTACAGAATTTATTAGCATACTCCAGCTTAATTAATCCTGAAATAATTCAATCTTTATTTTAAAAATTCACAGAGCCACTCATTATCACCTACCAAGTCGTATTTGTACACAATCGGAATACGAAAAGCACGAAAACGACGTCGTACGTCCGACTACCAGCAGAATAAAAGTGAAGATGGCAGCGGTGCCTGCGGTAGCAGTATATCGGGGACCGTTGCCGAGTCATCGGGCCTCTCTTCACGAGAGTGGGGAGGCGGCCGAGACGGTGCGGCGCCTGACTTTGCGCGGTCAACAACCTGTCGGCCGACGGTGTGCACGTGCGCCTCGAGTAATATGAATGACTGAGCGACCGAGGAGTGGGGAGGCGGCCCAGACGGCGCGCGGCGTGGCACCTTACGGGACCGTGCGCAGTCAACAACCCGAGTGGCGGGGCATTAACCGACGACGTGCACGTGCGCCTCTAGTAATGCGGAGCTCTGTCGCTGTGCGTTCTTGACGCGAAACTATCGCGTCACTTGAGCACTTTTAGAGAGACCTACTTGCATCACACTCTCGCAACTCATTTGCAGAGTTGGGTAATTAAAAAATTAAAAGTTAAATAATAAAGTTAATAACTTTT
>QKQZ01054111.1:0-23880 GCA_003595255.1 Solenopsis fugax | reverse complement strand
CGAAAATTGGATATAATCTCTGACCGTAACCGTAACCGAAACCGAAATTTTCAGTCCCTGGTCCTAGAGTTACAAACTTCTTTTCCTCTTTCTCTATTTTTCTCTCCGTCTGTCTTTGCGCCGCATTACCGTAATTGCGCACACAGTCGTCCGTAGTTTCCAACGGGATTATTACGCTGCCCGAGTTTTCTTTCTTTTCCGGAAGTCTCCTACGATCGTTACGCGCGCGTAGCTATGCGTGACGGTTGCCGGACGGTAGACCGCAATAATAGCGGTCGCACACGATCATAGATGCCGGTTTTTGATCGAGTAATGAAGTCGGGAATTTAATCGCAATAATTTCTTCCTACCATCCAGCACGTTCAATCGATTCTTGATTTCACAAAGTCAATTGTTGAGAAGTGATCTATTATAGAAGAGACACATTTGTCATTCCGCCATCAATGGTTTCATTAATATATTGTTTAATAATATATACAATATTACTGGTTAGTAATTATTGATGCAATTAATCATATTGTAATTATTTATATAATTATTACAATTCTCTCTCTCTTGCTCTTTCTCTGCCTCAATTATTAAAAGGGCTAAAGAAAGTAAAATAATAATATCTTATATTTTATATTTTAAAAAAATCACATCTTTATTAAATATTTAAAAAATTATACGAACATTTAAATTAATACGTATTTTGCAGTATTTACTTAGCTAACATATTTGAAATTTATCCGGCATATAATACACACATTCATGCCATACATTTAAAAAGAGGGAAAATATTTGGTTTAAAAATAAGATTCCTCACAAAAACGAGAGAAATCTGTTGTGTATTTTATTTTCAAATTACTTTGAATAAAATATTATGTAGAGAAATGTTGCTGTGTAGTAATGTTATGCAAAGTGAACATCGCAGTATTTATCTGAACTTATTAAAATGGAAATTTATAGTTGATACAACTCTCGTCGAATAATATTGATTTAATTATAAAATAAAATTATATCACTTCACTTTTCTCGCTACAATTATTGAGCAGAAAGTGAGAGAGAGAGAGAGAGAGATAAATATTTTTCGCTATTACGTTTCATAAAACTCCATTCATTTCGCGAATATTATTTATTTAGAGAATTTTGCGGAAGAGAGGGTATGTTTCAAGGTTTTTTTTTTAGAACAATCTTGAATATTTTATAAACCCGTAGTGCAGTGGTGAGTTTCCCTTTTTTCACACTCTCCTACACATATATGTATATTTTAGGAAAGAATTTTAAGCGGCTTTTCGTACGAAACTGCGGATTTTCGTACCATCTTTCAATCTTGGAACGGTCCATTGTTAATCTTGAAACGCGGAGAGCAAACCGCGATGGGTGTCAAGGATAGCCCTAGAAAAACGATTATTCCAGCTAAGCCTAACCCCGGCCTGGATAAAGAGCCGACACAGATTTTTTCTAAGATGCCGACGCCTTGTGTTGAGTCGCATACAATACCCGTAGATCGTTTGTTTCGCGCGACGACGACGTTACGGCGGCAGGACAAGAAAAATCTTCGTTAACAAACGGTCGACCTTCGAGCATGAACGATCGCGCGAGATTTGCATGATCATAAGTCTCTAAGCGAGATCCTTAAAAATTGGGCCGAAATTTATACGCGTCTTGCTCGAGCGCCTTTATCTTTTAGCGTGACGGATAAAAAAAGAAGTAAAAAGAGTTGCCTAGCGTGCTCTAATCCACACGCAAGGAGGTGGGACAGAGGGGAAACGGCGGGCGTAACTAAGTGGCTCGGAACATGTTTAGCATTTAACTCCTTATGCAGAATCTCCTTATATATCTCTCCTTACACCATTTTCTTCTTATTTCGCGCCCCAAATTCGCCCTTTGAAGTACTGGCGTGTGGTCAGGATTCACTGTGTATCATTTCAAATGCACCCTAACACATCATCAAACATTAAACGACTACGAAACGATGATTGTGACGAAGATTTTTCGAGCAACTTATTCGTAAAGGTTTAAATTGCATCTTCTATCGCAAAGTATCGCGCGCAGTATAATTTTTACAATAGTTTGAATGAAAAATTATGGACCTAGTAAATTAATGAATGTTAAACACGTCGATGCTGGGTAAACTCGGCCAATTTCGCGTCCTTACCTCCCCTAATTACGCCGCCGGGAGGACGTGGAAAGTTTAAATCGTCCGGAGAGAAACGGCGGCACGCAACGCATAACGTTCATAAGAATCGGCGCGCTGCGCGATTACACGGACCCACCTACTGACAGATTGCCTGCGTAGTCCCGGCGCGAGCACCTGCTGTTCCATTTTTCCCGCCGATTCGCGCCGGGAACTATCATTTTCTTAACGATACCGAACGATACGCCGGGGATAGAGCGCAGAGATGACCCTCCGCCGAGCATCCATATTTCGGAAACCATCGGCGGCGGCCCGCTCGATGGTCAATTCACGAGACACGGTGGTGCTCGGGCTTCGCCCTGTGGTATTATCGGATAAGAGCGGGGTATGATGCAGAAGAATAGATAGTCAAACAGCAGATGGGGAAAAAACATCGGTGGTTTATCGTCTATTAGGGTAACGTTTCCGAGTAGCGTTCTATCTCCAAACAGCACACTTATTTCGAAATAACTTGATGTCTCTTCCTTTTTTTTTCTTTTATTTATAAAATTGGATCAATATTATTCAAATTTACGTAATATTTCTATTTTCTTCATGTGTGTAATGTTTCTGTTTCAGATGCTGGCTTTCTCCGGTTTTGGTTGACTTGGATACTCGCATCCTGCTTCACCATCCATCCTTGCGGTTCGTAATTAACTTTAATATTTTTTTAAGTAGTTGGTAATAAGGTCATAGAATGTTAAGTTAACCCTTTATCTATTATTACGAGTTTTATGAAATCACGTGTGAGGTCAACAGAGACACAAATCAAACGTTACAGACAGTGAGATATTCACAAGATATTTTAGTATCAAACATCAATATTGATATTCCGGACGGTGGGCGATAACCAGTAGTCGTTTCCGGTGTTAAGCATCGATAGCCAACTACATGACACGTTCTTCCTTCTCATTCTATCGAGTGTCTCCCGCGGGATAGCTGCGAGCTTTTCTCTCTCTCTCTCTCCCTTGTTGCAGTCCGATTCCCTCCTAAATAATAATGTCTAGACGTCTTTACGTCGCCTGCGCGCGACGAATAGCTCTCGTGGCGAGAATAAAATTGGTCGTTTACGATAAACCTTGATCTCCCTCTAGGCTCCCCTACCCTACTCTCTTTCGCGCCATGTATCGCCATTCTTAGAAACAAGCGATTCGTTATTCCTCTGAATGAAATGCGAGGAGAATTTACGGTTTTGTGCGACGACAGAAGCCGATAAAAGCGGCCGGGGGAACGAAAAGAGGGAGAGGGTGGACTTAAGTAGGTGCCTTTTTCGACGAACTGTTTAACGCGCGGCCGAATATACCATATAGGCATATAACGCGAACGAGGCGGTCAGTGCTCAGTTAGCTGCATATATAAGGTGTCCCTAACGGCACTTTGGTACAGGCACATTAAAAGCACCATTGATAAAAAGTCTCGAAATGGGTTCTTTAAATATATTTTAGGTTACTAAAAGTGATAAACTAGTTCTAAATTTAAAAAATTGTATATTTTTTTATTTAAACTTAAACAGACTTTAGCAGAAATTTGATTTGAAAATTAATAAAAGTTTTTTTTTTTAATAAAGCGATGGCAAAGGAAAAGGAAACATTAAATTATATTCTCAAAACTATTTTTAGATTAAATTCAAGCAAACTTCATCGAAACAAAAATTTTATTCGAAGCTTACTGATCAAGAAATGGAAATTTGAAAATTGGAAAAATGATGTTATCAATAAATGGCATTCGACAAACGAAGATATCTCTCAACATTTTCTTTACTGAAAAGTAATCGAGACAGACAGTGGAATAGAAGATAGAAATACGGAATACCGATTCTATCTTCGCTTCATAAAATTAGATATTTTATGTTATACGTGACGTCTACCATATGTTTATAATTCGAATCTTACGTGCGTTCCAATGATGGAAAAACAGATGTTATTAACCGTCAGAGCTATTCGAAACTTTTAAATTTCTCTGAAAGAAGGCACGATCGTTGTCTCTATTCGTTAGCTTTACAATATCTATTCCATCTGATATTCCTCTATCTTCTCCCCTTTAGAATACTTTTTGATATAGGTTAGAGACACCCTATATATGCCATATATCCGGAGCGACGGCCACGTAACAACGTCTGTGCGTAGGGTCTGCCTTCCGCTTTCTGATTGGCCATCGTAGCTGCCATCGATTTTTCTCATGTGTATGTATCAAGATATGTAAATATGGCTTATGCTATGCATGATGCCACGGCATTGTATCGTCGTCTTGGTGCGTGCGGGAGGAGGCTCGTGAATTAGAGGCGCGGGGGATAACGTGTTCATCGTCCCGACGAAAACGTATTTGTCCAACGCGGCTCGTTTATATTTAAATGAACGGTTGATTTTATATTGCACCACCTTGCGCACCTCTTTCTAGGCTTCTCCCAGATGCATCCTGTGGTGCGCCCCCCCGATATATATCTGATACAAAGAGCGACTACTGGTCCTCGGAATTTTAACGCGGCGAAAGGAAGAGAGAGAACATTTTCAGTCGCGCACGAGAATGGACACAGGAGTATTGTAACGTGCTCGAGAGAGCTACACTCTTTTTTTGTTAGCTTTTCGATTCACGATAAAACCCAGAGCTCGGAAAGTCGAGCTAAACATTTAAATATTGAACGATCATTTTACGTGCCCGTTGGGGAGTAACTATCGCGAGTTATTTCCGAAATTAACTCACGGTATGTGCACACAAATCCATTTTCGAAATCGATTTCTGTTATTCCATTTTAAGCAAAATGCAATTTATTATTGCCATAGCGCTTTGAACAGTGCGCAATTATTGTTATCAATTTATTATCTTAAGCTTGGATAAATGTATCGTAAAAAAAATATCGATGGAGGGTAAATCATTAAAGAATCATGTTCTGACATTTAATAGAACTGGCACTTTTCAGTGCATATTTCAATTTCAACGAAATTTAAACTGTCGGTAGAAACTTTCTGTATTTTCTCTCGCAACATCATTATATATGTGGCCCATTATTTTACACCCTTTAGTTGCTTGCAGAGCTCACCACGTGAGCAAAGCCAAGCTCGCAATGTGAGGAGGAAGGTAATTAAAAACGAGTATAAGGACCGAGAGTTGATGTAGGTGTTAAAAAACGATCCTTTATACCATGTCAGTGAATTGCCGCTCTAAAAAGTAAAACTTTCGAATTGACGTATGTAGCACATTTCGGACATGCTAACGCGGTATTGTATGCACACGCGAATACAATCGTCAAAGACAATTGCGCCGCGGACGCGAACGACGAGGATTGATTTATCGACGACATTACAATTCGAGAAATTATTTGACTCAAGCGTATGCAGGGATACGTTGGTTGGTACGTTGGCGTCGGGGAAGTTGTGCGTGTCGAGATAGATGGGGAATTTATCAGAAGATTCAATTGTAGCAGGCGGGTGTCGTTGATCGGGCTATCAATTTTAAATGCAATCACGTAGTGCGATATATTCGAGAAATCGAATTCGAAATTATAGACTTTAACTCAATATTTACACCGCCGTCCATTTATTAACATCTCTTTAAATTGTGCATCCATCATAAATTCCTCTGTGGCAATATTCCCAATATTTTCGAGTTAATATCGTTATACGTGGAACGTTGTTTTAATCGCGCGATATGACATAGCAAAAATCTTCCAACTTAATCAAAAATTAAAGTTCTCCGATGTAAAATTGTTACCGATATACAATTGTAAATTACGCAAAACGATGTAAGCGCGAAAAATAATTATAAATTAAAGTCGAGATGTCTGTGTAATTAAAATTATTATTGTGTATTATAAACTAAATTCATATTATTGATATGATTTTAAATTATAATTATAGAATACTTAGAAAAGAAAGATAACATTAAAAATGAAAGATTATTTATTTCTGTGAAAGCAAGTGAAATCAAATTCATTTACATATTACAAAGAAATGAAAATGTGATGAATGTCCTTGGCACTCGTATTGAATATCCAGTCTATAATTCATGGGAATCCCCGGCAAACGTCCAATGAGCTCGCCGAAAATCCACACATTAATCAATCTACAGTAAAACAAGTGGCGCATTTCACGTTTGCGTAAAATAAACGTTCATTTCTTTTTAAGTTGCTCCGTTTTTTGTACGTCATAAATGTTCATGCTTTCTTCGTAACTGCGGAGGTAGTTAATGCAATGTTTATCATCACCTCGGAAATTAATTAGCCTTTGAAGTCGACGATAGCATATCCTACATTATCGAATCAATCATAGTCCATTACCTCAATAGTAACAGTTACATGATGGGTTGTCCGTTGTTGTTGGATTCATTAAGGGTAGGTCTCCACCGTTTTCTTCGTGAAACGTTGTTTGTTTGACAATCAAGCTGTTTGCCCACTTTGAACTGTCTTCCGTACACAAGTATATTTTAGAATGTTATCACAATACAGGTTTTCTGTATTCTGTGACGATCTCTTAATTAACGTTTTTTTTTGTAAAAATTTAAAGGCCTAACTGCGGTAACATTTAACATAAGATTTTGACAAACTTTAGCATTACTGCGCACGCTTAAAAACAGATATTTGACCTTTGTTATTTTTTAATTTTGATTTTATTTTGACAGAATCTAAGTTTACATTTAAACCACTTAATTACGAAATTAATCGCAAGTTTATTTAATTAAAGACTGAGGAAAAAATTATATACTTAAAAAATTTAAATTTTAAATTTTTGTCAAAGAAATATTGAAAATTTAATATTATTGAAATAATTGCTGACAATTTATTATAATATACATTTATATATAAATGTACTCGTATATTCTGTTAACAGTAGTACAATAAGAGAAAATATGATAATATATACAGTATTATTCATTGAATAATATGAGAGACATGCATTTCTCTTGGATAGTTGAACATCCTCGTGTATCCTTTTTTTTTCCAAAGTTAGTCGGTGGCTATTTAATGCTTTATTCCCATTTTTCGGGAAAAATGATATCTTGCCAACGATTACTCATCTCCTTCTCTTCCTCTTCCTTTTATATCTGGAATGCATTCTCGAACCGCGACAAAACATGCATCCCGCTGCGAATGTGTATGTTTCACCCAACAACGGCTTCTTCGATTATGTAAACGGTGCGATAAATTACGGTGGGTGTCTGTCGTCTCAACATGACGCGACGAGAAACGAGATAGATACACGATTAGCTTCCCCGGCTCTTCGCGAGTCTCTTTGCGAATCCCGAGGGGATTTTACTCCCGCGTCCCGTTCGCCTACGTGCAATTGAATACTATTAATTAAATTAAATCTCAGAGTCAAGTCTCTTGAAACATAAATGATTTAAAAATAGATGTCAACTTAAATCTTTTACTCTCAAGAATTCATTCATTAAGTTAAAAATAATCTTCCCTGTTTTAATATGATATCAATAGAATTGTATTCTTACAAAGAGAGTAGTGATGTATAGAAGTGAAAGAATAAGATCTTAGAAAATTAATTGCAACTATTAACATTCACTGTGTAATTACAATTTAATTCCTTTTTCTTTAAAGATCTTTTAAAAAGGAATGCTCTTAAAATTGGGGAAAATAATATTTAGCGTTTCTGTCAATTTGCTAAACGTAAGTTAAATCGTTGTTGCACTGAACTCAGTCAGTTATTAATGTTGCAATTAGTTTCGAAAGATGTTCTATTTTAAGTGGATAAACAATAAGGAGAGGACAAATAACGTTAATCGCTCTTCTTAACGTAGAGCACCTCGCACGTTTATTCTAAGAGACAAGGACTATGAGACAAGAGGGTGACGCATGGAGCCGGGCATTGTTCTACCTACTCGAGGTCCGACGACACATTTAGGATGACTAAGCTGGCGCTGCACATCGGGTACACTTTCACCTGTAGGTCTCCTTTATATTCAGGGAAGACAGCGGGCCGAAAGGGAACGGGAAAGGGAACAGAGGGGAATCCGAATAAGCTAAAAAATACATCGAGCATGCATCGGGGAACCGCCTGAACATTGACGCATACCTACTAACTCTATTTTCTTCTTTACAAGTCCTCGAGCGATACGGTGACCTTAGAGTTCCGAATTATTACTTTGGGATATTGCTTCAAAGAAATTCTTGGAGGTTTTGAAAATCTTATGAGAGGCATATTAACAAATATAAAAGACTCGAAAACTCTTTGAAAGTCTTGATAATCTTGAAGCATTAAAACTTTTTACAAAATTATTTATCATAGAACAAGCTCGCATATAATTTTGTTAATAAAATTAACCTTATAGTACAGATTAAAGTAAATAAATTTAGGAAATCCTTATATCATGAAACACTAACAATAAGTACTGATCGTCATATGTAAACATATATCCAAACAAATTTATTATTATATCAATCAGGCATAAATGTAAATCATAAATGTAGGCAAAAATAAGATTTTCGCATAAAATTCAAAATTTTCTAACAAAGATTGACGGTCTATCTATAAATATTTTAAATATGTGCAGTCAAATTTACGTATACTGAAAAAAAAGTCTGGTTATAACTACCACATGTATAGTGAAATAGTATCGATTAAATATTTTGTTAATATAACCAACAATTATTTTATTTTATTAAATGTTTAGTAAGTATTATCAAATCTGGTATAAGTTACTAAATATTTAGAAAAGTAAAATTATTTTTGATTACATTGACCAAATATTTAATTGATACTATTTCACTATACATTTGGTAGTTATAACCAGTCTTTTTTTCAGTGTAATATTTATCTTATCATCTAAAAAGCGATTTTTATAATATTTAACAAGAAAAAATTGTATCGGAAATATATATAGATAATCGCTGGAGTAACCAACGCGTTTATACAAAAATCAAATTTTGATGTCGATTTGGATCTTGCATATTATCGTATATTCTCGTATTAACTTCAGGAGTTGAATATATTAACGCTTTAAGGTTTCCGAGGATTCCTATCTGTGACTAATATCCGGAATGATTCGTCGTATTTACGAGACGACTTAAGACGCTCGTTAGCTCATCGCCGCGCATACCGCATACGTAGAAACGAGGAGCAAGAAGAAGCGAGCGAAGCCAGCCGTAGGTATAGTACCGCGAATGGGTCTTTAATTCGTGTCGAGGGACCATCGAAGTCTCGTTCCGACGACCGGACGTCTTTTCTCCTAGCTCGGGGGACCGCGAGCAAGAAACGCTCGCACCGGCCGAGCAGCACTGTGGCGAGCGTGCGAGCGAGCGATCGTGATATAGCAAATGTTTGAAATGACTTCTAACAAGGGAAGGATCCCGACGGGTTATGTACACACGCGGATGCGGTATCTTCTCACATACATGCACATGTATACGCGCACCTGTGTGTGTGCGCGCGCCTGGGTACCTTGATTGAGGGACGATGCAAAGGTCCGAAAGGCCAGCGAAAGGGCAGGCGTGTGGAGCGAGAGAGACAGAGTTGGACAGGTAGATAGGTAGATGGACAGACAGATAGTAATAGAGAGAAAGAGAAAGATGGGAGGGAAATAAAAGAATGAAGACCGGTAGATACGTCGGCTTTTAATTGCTCTCTTTGATTCTATTTCCTTTTTTGCGATTGAATGGTCCACCCGAGGATCTACCGCGGACTTTGATGGTCACGTATCGTGATTAGTGTCAAGTGGTTCTCGCACTCATTTCATAGAGTCGCGTTTTCATACTGCGACAGTAGATGGATAGATGGATGGATGGATGGATGGATAGATGGATGGATAGATGGCTGGAGAGATGGACGGATGGCTGGATAGATGGATGGATGGCGGCGTGTGTGGCGGTATTAAAAATCCCGCCGCTAGGCTTTATCAAAAGTAAAAGCGCGACGATTCTCGCATGAGCGAGCGATTCGCGTCTTATGAGCGAGCCACGTCAAAGTTCAGAAAATTCTCGATATTTTCCCTTTGAATCTGTGAGGACGGATAAAATCGTTCCGTTATGACCTGGTATGCTTTCACATGCGGCCGCGGTTGCATTAAAAATCACGAAAATCGTTCCTTTAGTTACTCGCGTTCTTTGTTAAAGCTGCGGTAATGGCGGTAGGGACGAACAAGATCTTAGCATTTTTATTCGCAAATTTATACGATAGGTATACAGTGGCGTAATAGTGGTGCGGTACACACGTCCGATATGCTAAATTCGTATGTATTAATGCATAGATGCGCAATATTTCAAGAATAACGCACGACATCATCTCTGCAAATTGTGAAGAATTTCTCGTCGGAGGAACTATCGATTTTGCAATAAGCTATAAAGTATTCCGCGACATTACGTAAAACTCTAGTTACATAAATTTTTTGGAAACTGCCACGCGCTCAAGTAGGTACAGCAATTTTTTTTCTTGCCAAGAAATGACGATTCTAATCACATCACCGAATGCAAATCCCAAGTGATAGGCGGAAATATTTAATAAAGAATTACGCTCGGTGCACAAAGCGGACGTAGCCTGACCTCCTTAAATTACGCCCGATGCTGATACGGGCTTTTTCCCCGTTCTCTGTGACTTCATTAAATTTTGCAGTCGCGGTAAAATGCACGGTACGCTTCGCTCTTTCTCTTTCTCTCGAAATGGTCTGCCTAGTAGTAGTCAGGAGTGAAAGAGAGAAAGAGAATGAGTAAGGAGGACACTGAAGGAGTATTCGAGGAGGATGAAAGTAGGAAACGAATTACGACGGAGTGGCACTACGTCGAATTGATGCGGGATGAGGGAAAACGTAATTATATGCGCAGTGTAGTCGACTCATAGTTATCGGAACAGAATATCTTTCGCTTTCTCTCTCTCTCTCTCTCTCTCTCTCTCTCTCTCGAGCTCTGTATTATCCCAGGTCTAATCAATTGTCAGCGCGGGTAAACTACCGTTTGCGATTACGCTTGGCGGCGCGATTCGTCAATGAGAACTTTCCGTAGTCTGATTTCCTTATATTCCCTCTGTTCCGTTGGAGCGTTCCTTCTTTAAATTTCACGACGGATCATGACTATCTCATCTCCGGAAAGATCTCTCGGAAGTATTGGACAGTGCTCTGGCTAGGCGCCGGCGCAACTGTCTGCAGAGTTAAAATTTCAGAGACGAAAAGTCTCTCGAACACTCGATAACTCTAGATCTTCGGAATTAGGGTGGATTAAATCAGCAATTTGTAAGACATACCTTAGGTAAGCTTTCACATTTAAAGTGGAACTTACAAATTACTGATTTAATCTCCACGTTAGTTACGAACGCCTCGAGTTATCGCGCGAATATTCGAAATTTGTCGCCTCTAAAATTTCAGCATTTCTAACTCAAGTCCCTCAAAGTAGGAAAAACACGTTACATACACGTAGGTTTAAAAATAAATTATAATTACATTAGCGAAAAATAATTTTGCTCAATCCTCCATTTTTAAATGTCGATTATCCCTTTAATACAAATCTGACATCGTCAGAAGATTGAATTTAGCGCTGAATTTTTTGTTTAATTTCAGTAAATGCAACATTGATCGGATTCCGTCGAATATTTCCTCTCGTTTGACAAACTCTCTTTCTGTCTCTTTCCATGGCTTTACGTGGACAAAAATTTAATGGGAGAGAATCTGACAATCTCGGGGAAATGTCAGATTAAAGAATTGTTCTTCAGAGTATATGTCAGACACGTATTGACAAGATCAGCCGAGCATTTTGAAATGTTAAGCGAAGTGGAATTTTTTTTTTTTTTTTTTGGTTGTTACAACAACTCTTTAATAAAACATTTAGATATTTTTATCCATATTTTTTCGTTTTATTTTTATTCATGGAGCATATTGAAATAATATGATTTTGGAATATATCATGTATATAACTAAATGGATATTACTATCTAATACCAGAATAACAAAATCTTGAATTGTTCGATACGCGTTCGTTGGAATCCGATGAATCCGATGGATTTATGCTGGATGAGGTTCGGTCACTCTTGAATACACAATTTCAAAATTCCGTTCACACCGAGTTCGTTCACACGGGTCTACTCGCTGCATAAACGCACCTCTACGCTATGCGGAATACGCGAAGAATGAAGTGAAACGTAATCGCACGCTTCGATGCTCGCGGGAAGATTGCTCCGGCGGGAGAGAGAGATAGATAGGGAAAATGTGCCGGTCGCGGGTTACACGGTTGCGCTCGTAGAGAGCATTACATCGCAGTGCAAAATTAACGAGAGAGAGATTAAGTGGCCGCAAGTGAAGCGAGACGTTGTTTCCATAAGCGAGAAGATACACGAAAGACGAAAGAGACTGGCAAAACGATATATAAACATATATATATATATATTGGTAAAACGAAGGTATATATATTCTGGAAGATATATATATCTTCGATTTACCGATATCTCGAGATATCGGGTCGTTTACCTCTGCACGACATTCGTCAAATCCGACGTGGACGTCACAAATTGGAGCTGGAACAGACATGGACGAATGAGCGGCGTGGAAGCGATGGAATCGGTGAAAATACGAGCGTGAATGTGGGATTGCGGGATGAAGGCGAAGGATCCCTACGCGAAACGGGATAGTAAGAGAATTTCAGAAATTTACCGCGCGGCCCCGAACTTTCCATAAATTATACTTTCAGATCGATCTTTTCCGCGTATCGAACGAGGACCGAAAGCCGCATGTCAATTACTCGTATTCTTTTCCTATTGAAAATTACGAGCCCGAGAGAGGGATGGCGAAATCTCTCTCTCTCTCTCTCTCTCTCTCTCTCTCTCTCTCTCTCTCTCTCTCTCACTCACTCTCACTCACTCTCTGTGTGCTCGCCTTCGAATCGCGCGCCGGATTTAATCGTCAATTTCATTGCGACGCTAAAATGTAGCTGTTTGCCAAACCGCTGTGATTATTATTGCTACGGCGGTAATTTACTAATTTATTTATGCCAAAACCAGCTACAATCCCAATAATTTATCGATACCAGGTGCCCTGCAACGCTCGATAAATCTTTCCGACTGCCAATACGCGCGATTTTCGCGCGGCTGCAAAATGAAATGCAAGAATCATCGTGTCTAAATCAAGAGGGTATACGAAACCCTCCCATACGTTTCCGCCCGTACACGTCGTATATTTCACGTCGACGCCTCGAAAATCCCTTCCCGACTATTTCGTTTGATATCGCGTATAGTACATGGCTCTCCAGCAAATTTGCACAGCTTGAAAAGATAGCCGCAAGATCGTGGTGTCGATTTTACAAAGCGCGACAAATCAGTACGCGACAAGTGATGGAAATTGCAACGACAATACGCTCAAGTATTTTATGTTCCGTTAACCTCTTGGAAAGGTTTAAAAATTTTTTACACTCGTCACATTTTCGCTTCGTCGTTTCTCATCGACAAATGGAATTGAGATAAATTAATCGCCTTTTATAAAATAAAAATTCATTATAAATCGTGTTAGAAATGCATTTGAGATGTCAGAATTTGAGGTTCGCAATAAGTTCTTGTAAAGTAAACGTAAAGCGCAAATTAAGACTTCAGATCTTCAAGAGTTCTTCAAGAAAGTTTCTTCATTTTCAAGTGACGGCGAATATTGTGAGGAATTATGAAATTCGATTAATGTTATTTTATGATGTCAAAGTCGAGCATGACGTTGCGGGAACATCCCGTGTAATATTAGTCGGAAAGCCTGGGAAAGAGACGGAAATTAACATAAGGAAAATGATCAGTGTGCAAATTTGATTTTAGAGATATGAGAAAACCATATAAATAACGAAAATTTTATTTAAATAACGTATTATCGATATTTTAATAACTATATCATATCAGTTAAAAGTTATCAAAGTTTAAAAACTGTAGACGTCTTAATTTTATTTTTTTTCCTTTAATAAACGACAAAAAAATTTTAATCATGAATACCCTAAAACTAACTCTGAAATTAGTTGCAAAAATCAAAACAATAATTTCACTTGTGATGGTTCATGCAGCATAACTGATTTTTTTTTTGCTGCAGTTTTAGGTAAATAACTTTTAAACGAGTAATTCCGAATAAATTTTTGCACAAATATTTATTATAGTTTTATTAGTATACATAAAAAATGTGTATACTACTACTACTTTTTCATCAAATTCGCAAATAAGTTCTATAAAACGCGATTTTATATAAAAAAAAGCAAGCAAAAAATTAAATAACTTTTAAACCAATAAGAGAATTATATTCAAATTTTACACATATACTCAAACGATAATAATGAAACAATCTATGGAATTTTTCTATTTTTGGCAATGCTTTAAGATGACACATACATCCTTAATCGCATATTTGAGTAATGTATTCTAGCGAGAAAGCGATAGAGATTCGTTGTTTCGTTGGTTCAGAAAAATGACGGGGAACGTAATCATACGGCTGTGCGAAGGTTACCAAGCGGAAGGAAAGGGGTCCACAGGTCAATTCGCCGCCGCGTTTTCTTCATCAACAACTTCAACGTTAATGCACCGAGGATATACGCGAATGGGGATCGGTAGCGGCGCGCAACGTAAATCTCCCTTGTAAATACACATGACTGCGTAGTTGCCCAGCCGAACGAACGAACGCCCAGCCTCGAATAGAGAGTTCTCTCGGGTTCTCGCACGGCCGGTATATTTCGCATTTATCCGTTGCCACCCAGTAGTTTTACAGCTACCATTTCGTACGAGCAATGATTATATTAGACGCGGCGGATACTGAAATGCCATAACGAAGCGTAAAAAAGATCGTGGACCTTCCGTTGTCGAGAACGATCA
This sequence comes from Solenopsis fugax, assembly GCA_003595255.1. Classification (NCBI taxonomy): domain Eukaryota; kingdom Metazoa; phylum Arthropoda; class Insecta; order Hymenoptera; family Formicidae; genus Solenopsis; species Solenopsis fugax. Next base: position 8,973 of record QKQZ01054111.1, on the reverse strand, counting down.
CTAGGTCAGTCCCCGATAGTTTAGACACGACGGCGTGAAATATCACGTCGGCCACGGTAATTTTTAAAGGGTCCCGGAGAAACTGAAGCAGCATATTGGCACAAAAGGGAGTGAGAAAGATCAAAAATAGGTCTGTGTGCCAAATGGGACGGGCACGTCTGTTCCTTTCGGCACATAGACCTATATTTTCTCCTTTTTTCTTCGTAAAAGGAAGAAAGCATGCAAAATGCTAGGAGATCCATGGGAACACACACCGTGTCTCAAAATTGGTGATAAATGGATCTCTGGTTTTTTTTTTTTCCTGTGAAATTTAGACCGACGAAACCGTTTTTCGGGGCAAAACTGCAATAATGCGAATGCGTTGAAAACGAGATAATCGAGGCGTTGAAAACGAGATAATCGGGGCGTTGAAAACGGAAATTGAACCTCGCATATTAAAATTTCATATACTTTTAAATATTTCAGAAGATATTTCCCTAATCCACCTGCAAATATGAAACTTGTTAAATCCGTTCACCTTTCGCGATATTGCTTTTTCAGCGCTCATCACTTTAACCCTCAAATTAATTCTCCAATTTGATCGATGCAATTTCCATTTCAACCCTCCCCGTTCCACCTCAACTCTCTAATGACTCGCGGAATCATTATTTTTCCGGTATATCGCATCGCGTCGAAGTGCCGGCTTCCAGCCCCTTAATCTCTTCGAAATCTGCGATCGAGCTCGAGCAAGACGATATGACGTTCATCGTTACGACGGTATTCGCGCGTATTTGTCGCGAGACAATTCAGTCAGGCAAATTACGTTGTTAAATCGTTTCGGCGGTCAGTCGACCGGACCGGCCAATTGATCGAAAGGGCGGAGTGCGCGGGAGAGAGGTCGAATTAAGGAAATTTAGTGGCTGCCAACTTTATTAGGCGCGATTATATTAGGCCGTGCGCCGGTCGTCCCGTCGGCTCGGCAGTGATTTATTCAGTCGGTTATATACACACATCGCGTGGACACGATGTATGCGCGCGGTCCCGTACGGTGCCATATGGCGAGGAACGCGGTAAATCATTCCTCGTTAACCATGCGCAGGTCCTAAGCTTGTTATAAAGCGAAGTTCAAACTTTTTAAGTATGCAAAATCACCGGCGAGCAAAAAGGCGTCTCGTCGCGTCGCGTCGCGTCGCGTCGCGCTGTCGTCGTCGTGCTACCGATATAACTACGACGATCGGCTGCACCCTCCTCCTCTTCTTGCGGGCTTCTCGAACGATACTTTGTCAAGAGCACTTTTCAGCTTCTTATAAGCCGTACGCAAACTCCTCGCGTTACTTACGGATGTGCGTGCTAATGACGCGCCCGGTAATTCGCACTCCGACCCGCCGCCTGTTCGCGCCGAGACGCCGAGACGACGTGAATTTCGTGCAAGTCTTCATGCGCCACGAGAACAAAAGTATTTTTCCGTCTAGTGATATCGTGCGCTTTCGTTTTCGTTTAGAATTATTTAGCATAGGAAAGCAGGAAAATATAGCGAGTGAAGAGAAAAGAGTATCATTTGGAAAATTAGAATAAACGTAGTAAAGTCGAGAAAATATTTTTTAATCTGCGATACCAGTATAAGAATGCAAGGTTTCGATAAAGTTTAGAAAATAGATGCACAATGGTTTGTGAGATAACAAATAGTAATCAAATTCCGCGTTGTGTTATCTAATAAAGCAAACGTGAAATAAAGTTTGCGCGAAAGCATCGTCAGCGATGCCAAAATATTTTTGGCACGTTACCAGGAAAGGGATTTCCAACGTTTACTAACACGATTTGCTATCGTATTGCATTGTAAATGCTGCGGAATTTTCTGTTATATGTTTACGCACCGATAGCATGAATTTTTATACGAGAAAACAAAAGTACTTCGTTTCCCTCTTCCCGTCTTCCCGATTCCATCCACGTATTTGATTATCGACTTGTCTCTCTTCAAATGCAATAACGGACGTATTTGTCTCGATGTTCCGCAGAGACAGGCTCGCTGAAAAGCCGGATCGTTTCCCGGTATTTCCCCAAACCGATGAATTCAACAGTCGTTAAATCCGCCGCTGTATTTTTGATGCATTGGATCATATAACTCAGCGGTTAAACCGATCAGAAAATCTCACACAGCATTCACATCTGTAAACGAGATGTGCACGGCAATTAAGTATTTTAACAAAGAATTTGAACGGGATTCAGTAATTGGACAACAGTATTATAAATCACAGTTCATAAAACAAATTATTTCCCCTTTTTTTTTGCAATTAACAAGAAAATTCTCGCATTATATTATTTATGAAAAATTTCTAATACATTGACATTTTCTAATTATTAATCATCTTACTAGTACATTGTTAATGGAATTTTTTAAAACTTTCTATACTTTCTCTTCTCACCATCTGCGTTATCGATGCATCTTCCACAACTTAAAGATCTTATCTATCTCTTCAGTAATGTACCAATAATGAGTAAAATATCGATATCATCCTCCTCCGCTATGCCTGTAGTGGCGGGTTAATTGGTGAGAAACGCCGACGAGATTCCACGATACTTTCGTTATTCCCGCTGATCCATCGGTCTTTCCTCCCATCGACCCATGCTTTACGGAACAGAAGAATCGGGAGATACCCTCCACAGATCCGCGCGCGCGCACAAGGATGGTGCAGCATCTGTAATGAGCGGCAGAAGGGAGAGAACGTCGATTGCAAATCTCAATGTTGAATAATCGGGATCTTTCTCGCTTGCGCCTCCTCCTTCTCGTCGTATACCTCCTCCTCCTCGAGTCGATATCCACCTGCTGGACAGCATACCATGGCCTATCGCCTGTAGGCTTTTCGTTTTTAGTATCGGTCAAAGCGCCTGCACGCGAAGGTTTGTAATTTTACGTCCGCTTGGGACATAAAATTGTGTCCACTTGGACTTAAAAGCCCAATACTTATCGGCACTAATCGCCTTTTCTTCTGTGACTTCCGGTTTAAGCTTTTCGAAATATTACGAATGTACCTTCAAACTTGTAACAGTATGGAAGATGTCCTTTGCCATCGAGAATTTTCAATGATGGATTGATTTTTTAATTAATTTTTCCTTGGCAAAGATTGTTTTTTCTCTTTTTTCGTAAGATTTTTATTTTTAATATTATATATCATGATAATTATATTTTAAATTATAATTTTCTCAACAAACATTAGTTTTAAATAAAATGAAGAATAAAATAAGTTTTCTTTGACAAAAAAATTATATAGACAATTTTTGTACAATATTTGACACAGAGTTTTCTAAAAGAATAATATTTTGGACTGAAAAATTAAAATATATAAACTACACGATTAATTTTCTCGAAAATTAAGTTTCCCATAGAAATTTTTTTGCTTAATATTTTTTAACCGTTTTTGCACAACCCTTTTGGTTGTACAAAGAGATTACGAAAAAGTCAGAAAAAGATTATCGAAGTCTGAATTATTCTCTGTCCTTTGTATAATATTTCATTAGGATTTAACATGACTACGAGAAAAAGAGATCATTTATAAAGTAAGCAGATCATTTATAAAATACGAAATGAGCTGTCGCAACTTCTTTTTGCCTATTTGCTTAGGAAATCTCCATGAAATCATAACTTCCATAAGAAAAGAGAAAACGATTGTATCTCGCGCCGCTTAACGGACATTTACTCGCAGAATTTACCGGGACACCCTGTATAGTTCCTTTAGAGCGCGCACAAAGAACCGTGACGGATCTCAAAAAGGAGCGTGTCAATTCGGAAGATGGACTCTTCTTTTCCGGTGCTCGGGATCGTCTCGCGCGGTTGTTGCGCGAGCACTGTAATTATTATGACGCCCGTACAACAGAGAGTTCTCTCTCTCTCTCTCTCTCTCTCTCTCTCTCTCTCTCTCTCTCCCTCTCACTGTACCTTTGTACGGCTAATTATCATTCGTGCACGACGATTGACTACGATCTCGCCTCAACAGACGCTAACGAGTCGCGTTCTCCGCTGTAAATGGGTGCGCGCTCTCCTTGCGTGTATCAAAGCGTTCCGCAGCAATTATCGAGATCATCCGTCGTCGACTAATCATCAACGGTAGCTGGGTCACCGATACCGATAATCGGTGGCATAATGTGCCGTGCCATAAATCGCGAGACCTCTACCTGCCATTGCGTCTTAGATCCGATGTTCAACCGCGATCCTTCTCTGCGGCGATTATTCGGATAATGTTCGTTCCCTTGCCGTAACGTCTCTTTGACGTAAAGGTAAGATATTTCTCCATAGTACGCTTTTCTGGAAAACTAGGAGCATCGAGGAAACTCGGAGGATTTTTCTTCCATTAAGAATATTAAAATTTTAACAAACCACTATTGAAATTTTTCTCTCTTTTTTTTTGTTCTTTTTTTTATTGCTAATTCTACCTATTGACTTTTTCTTGGTTGCATTAAAAGGTGTTTAGTTTATCCGCTTCTACTATGTGGACACGCGTTTTCACGGAGGTGCTAAACGTATTTATTTCCCTTTCAGGTCTGACAGTTATTGATGAGTTCAAGGATCGTTCCACTTAAAATCTAAATTAACGTCGCTGCTGGAACTGTGGAGAAAGTCATCTTCGCTTTTAGGTAGACTGTAGTAGGGTAGGGTCGCCCAGAATTTCCTCGACTTTCCTCGCTCCGCGCCGAAAGAAAGTCTGTACGAAATTGGGGTACAATCGGAGGTAGAAACTTTTGCATCTTCAGCATCCGCTCTTCCCCCCCCCTCCTCCTCCATGCGCTTTTTTCTGCATCACGCGCGATCGATGAACGAAAAGTTTTTCTCTATGAGCAGTTAAGAGCGACGCATAATTTATCCAAAGAACGATAAGCTTCGCTGCTCGACCGCGCATTATCATACAGCCTTGTTACGTATGCGGAAGAATATTGCATGAAACATTCATAGATATATGTATATATATATATGCGAATAAACAAGGGTTTTTTTTCCCTCCCGCGGCTTCGCGAACAAGCGAGCTGACGAACGGACGGGCGCATCTAGCGCTACTACGCGAAAAACCGTAGCTGGTCGCCTCGTGCCGACGCTTGTTTTTCTGTCGGATAAAATGTATAAAGAGTTTCAGCGCGCATGATCAAAGCCGGCGGGGAAAAGCAACCTGGAAAATACACTTTTTTAATTAAATTGCGTTGGAGCCCTTTTGAGGAAGTTAGGAGTCTCGGTGGTCCTATCCTCTATCTCTTTCTCTTTTCTCTTCTCCCTCTTTCTCTCCCGCTTTCCACTTGTCTAGTTTTATTTACCTGTAGAGGTGCGGCGTACGTACGGCGGACGGGCAGTAAATTAAATGCGCACGTTAAAGCCCGAAAAACCGAGACGGCGGGCGGACAGTCAATAGCGTTTCAAAAAGAAGACGACTGTGCGATGGCTTTATATAACGATCGTTATGTTTATTGCCGACTTGACATAGAATCTTCGCTAAAGTCTTGTATTATTTCAATAGCTTTGAACGGTAAATCTTTTCACGTTTTTTTTTTCTATTTAAGGATGTATAGGACGTTTAAAAAATTATGAAAAAAATTACAGATTGTTTTATATTGCATTTGAAAGTAGCAGAAAAAATTTGGCTGAGAGTTCTATCTGAATAAAAAATTATTTCAATAAGACACACACACACACACATGTGCTCTAATAAAAATATAATTTATAATGAAATAAGAAATAGTGGAAAAAAATCTGAATTTTTTTAAGTGTTTTAAATATTCAAGATGATTTATATAAAGTTTTATTTTGATGCAGAGATCATTTCTGTAAAATAAACAAGATCCATTTATTAATGTTGCAAAAAATAAATTAATTTTTAATAATAGAGCAAATAAACTATAAAAATGTGTTATTAAATAAAAATATAATCTTATTCACACAACTTTCATATAGTTTATTTCAAGTGTTAATATTAAACACATTTCCAAATTTTATTTATTTTGCTGGAACTGTATGTCCGATACGTCCTTAAGACAGCATGACATCACTCGCGGATATCCCTTCCCGATTGAAATCCATTTCCGTCTGTCGGACTCTGAATAATTCGCGAATCGTATTCCAAACTGTTTACCACTGGCGCTTGCATCCGGCAAGATGGAGTTTCGACTGAATCAGAATATTTAATTTAAAAAATTAATACAAAAAGTTGGCATGTGTGCGTGCGTGTGCGTGTGCCCGTGCGATTAAACATTGATTAAACACGGCTCTTTGGGCAAACCTTTTTACCTTAAAACAAAATGAAATTTGAAAATATGGCAATGGAAATGTAACGCATTTGCAGTAAAGGACGGTTTAACTCGGCAAGTATTTAACTATTTTGCGCGAATTAATTAACATACAACGCGATTTGCGTATCACGGCAAGCGCGTAACAATAAAACGAATTTATATAATACTTTCCATATTAATTCCATATATTTTTCATTATCAGATTTCGAAATTTGCAGTCGAACGGAAGACACTTGTGCGAGCGTTGAAATAATATAATTTTATTACTATATATTTTTGTAAATATAATTTTGCGCGTTATAATCATTTTCGCGAGGAAATGCGCGGCACGGTATTGCTGTCGATATACAACGTCGAGTGAATTGCAGTGAATTAGATTCGGAAATCGGAAATTCACGTTATCCGGCCTTTGTGCACGTTTAACTACAATCTATCGGAGGGAATCGGGGAAACTTCTCTACTCGCCACCGTTCCGCGTGTACACCGACGAACGACTCCGGCTGGCTCGCTCCGTGTAACAGCACGTCGTCGTGCGAGACAAAGACGCACGCGTCGCGAATCGCTCGGAGCGAAATATACAGGAATGCGTTACAAAGTGCACGCTCGCGCGAGTACGCGGGGCCGCATGCCAAGGGCGCATCTCCAATCGCATCGCCCCGCGCTCGTAACTCTCCATTCGAACTCCCCGTGGATAAAGGAGTGCCCTCGTGGAAACGACGCGTAACAGCTTTCCTCGCGCCGTTTCAGGTTCATCGTAAACCGGTAGAATTTGTGAGCGCCTGGATGCGCTCGGACGCCGCGCAGAAATGATCCTTATCGTTTTGCCCGCGACAATGGAATCGCGACAATTATCGCAGAGATAAGTTCTTCCGCGTTTGCGGTATCTGATGTTGAACTCGTCAACTTTATAACGGTTCAAGACTACCGTAGCCTCTGTCGAGGAACGTATCAATAACTTCTCGAAACTCGCGGAAATACTCTTTTACAAAATCCTAGACAAGTGCGTTTGCGTAGAGGTAGGGTAAAGTTGCTGAATGCATACTGATCTCCTAAAGTGTACCTGTTAAATATTTTACATTTTTACTTTATGTAAGCAACATTTATTGATATGGTGAAAAATAAATAAGAAATAAGTAATATAGACAAAAATTTAACAAGTTTTATTTTGTTTCGTACATGCTAGTAGCATTTTACAAAATCAGCAGGTATATTTGATGTATATTTTACGTCAACTTACACAGCTAATGATAACATAATGCAATTTTAGTTTGAATTCTTATGTTTTCATAAAAGGTTTATTGTAAAATATTTTACATTCATTATACATACATTTATTGACAAAAATGAAAAACAAATAAGTAAAAAATAATATAGACAAAAATTTAACAAGTTTCATTTTGTTTTGTACATGCTAGTAGCTTTTACAAAATCAGCAGATATATTTGATGTATTTTTACGTCAACTTACACAGCTAATGATAACATAATGCAATTTTAGTTTGAATTCTTGTGTTTTCATAAAAGGTTTATTGGAAAATTTTACATTTATTATACATACATATATTGACAATTATAAAAATTAAATCGATACTTTTATAAACTCTATCAAGTTTCCTAATTCGTACCACCACAAATTTTATCATAAAGAAATGATACTAATGTAAGATTGATAAGTGATAAGTAAAACTAGTAATTGCTATGAACAAAAATACGTCAATTACACAAATTAATTCAAGCCAGTTTTATTTCGGTGTCCTTACTTTTTCATTATTATTATTTATTAATTACAACAAACATTAACTAATAGGCTACTAAGAGTCAGCGCGGTTATAAGTGCGCAATTAAACTTATTACAGTTTATTTAAAACTGTTTATTCATACTAACGCGATACAACATTTTATTTATTAATTATTGAATATACTAACGCGATACAACATTTTATTTATTAATTATTGAATATTTGATCACTTTTTCGATAAATTATTGATAAAATAAATACTAGTTAATTTTTCCTTATATTTTTAATTACTTTTATTCATAAATTTTCAAAGACGATACGATTTAAGAGACAGGTACACTTTAGGCGATCGATTTTCTAAATCACACTTTTTGCAGCACGTTTACAGAAAAGCTTATGACTAATTTGTTATTACAGAAAGGTTTAATATGTAATAATAAAAGATTGAAACATCGAGCTACAGTTTCAAACTTTGATTTGCATCCAAAACAACATCAAATGCAAAATTTAATAAAAAATAGCTTAAGTGCTATGCATTTGACAACTCTCCTCTAATTGTGTGAACCAAATTTGATACGTCTTAATGATGCACATTGCGCACAGTTATTTTTGTAAGGATAAAATCTGTAATCTCTGGAAAGATTATGCGCATATGGAATAGAATCCTATCGTGTCGCTACAATCTTGAAAAAAAGTCAATCCCCCGATTCCGTTAGATAAACCAAGACGCAGCGTTTTTTCACGGTCCCCTTTTCCTTTCTCGAGTGGAGAAATATATGGCTCATACTGCTCATGCTCCGTCCCAACCGACGGCCCATTTATCGCTTATAACTGCCGCGCGATAGCGAAGACTTCAGCGCGATGCACGATAATGCCGTGTCCACCCAGCGATAATAATTTATTACTGTTGCGGTCCGTATCCACCGCGCGTTGTTCTATCGCTCACTCTCTCACCGTACCAACTCTAATCCGAAAAGTGCGAAGAGAAG
>QKQZ01054109.1:0-18464 GCA_003595255.1 Solenopsis fugax | reverse complement strand
GGCGGCCGCGCGCGGCGCGGCGCGGTACACGGAGATGTCTCTTCTCTTCTTCGCGTCACCTCGTCTCTCCTCCTCTCCGTCCCGTCCGCCGCGCCTCCGATCGCGCGTCGATTTATCTAATCGGACCTGGCCGGCCGCGTGGTGCGTTTAAACACTTCGCGACGCGTCTTATCTTCAGGATCGAGAAAATCCGGAGAAGCTTCTCGCGCGCGGTTTTTACGTAATCCTCGTCGATCGGCATCGGATAACAGCACTTGTCCGGACACAGAGAATAGAGTCGCCCGCAAGAGAAAAAAAGAATTCTAGCTAGACACATGTTTCTGCTTTTTTGTTGCCTTTTTTTTTTTAATTTACGTAAGGATGAAGTAGGCGTCGATATTACGCACATATGCATAAAATAATCGTTAACTGAGATTCATAATTATCAATCATAAAAGATTAGTATGGAAATATTGATACGATGGAAATATCATTATAATTGTATGATGATATAGCGTGCCGCTTTTGTTACCGTCGAGGGCTTAACCATTCGTCGATAATTAAATAAAGATCATTGATGATATTTGAATTTTCCATTCAATTAAAACTGACGGATATTTTGCGTTAATGAACTAATGTACACGCTCATCTTTTATTTGTTTCTAATTTATATGTTTAATCTATTATGTAAATGGATGTTTTAATGTATTTGATGTTCAGAGAAAGCTTTGAGGATAATTAAATGTAGGAAATTTACAAAGTAAACTGCAGTGCTATTTTGTAATGGATCAATTTCCAGTTAGCTAATCGTATAACGATGTGGAAAAATATGATTAGGTGTTCTCTGGGGCTCGTCATAATAAAGATAGCTTGTATCGTAATCAAACTATAACCATGTCAAATGTACACGTAAAAACAAATCTAAGTGATTGAACTTTTTTTAAAGAGAAATTGACACGTTTATTACAGAGGTAATTACGAGAACTAATTCGCTGGAATTCCTCGAAAGACACTGAAACACACGAAAGATATGTTAATTGAATCAAAAGCTTATCTTAATTATGACAACATATGTTGCTAATAACAATTTTATTAGATACCATGCCACGTTGTGAAGTATCATTTAAAAAGCTAGATTATTCAAAAATGAGTCATTAACAAAAAACAACCATTAACAGAACTAATTAACAAAAAATGCAAATTTAATAATCTCCAAAGTAGCAACTCCAGCAAGGCACCCGGTTAAATTTAACGAATAGCTTCTTATAGCCGAGGAAAAAACCTAGATATTTGAAATCAGACGTATATCTGAGGAGATCTGCATTATTATTCCGACTTTCACTCTTCTAGTTTGACCGATTAATGAGAAGTGATTATCCAAATTCGTTGTGCAAATCGTTCCGTAAAGCGACTCTGTATTACGATTTATAGAGAAATTAATGTCGTTGCACTAATGAAAACACAAAAATTCCAATAGATCATGACGAAACCGGAAATCGCCGCGCGTTTCTCATTTGAAAATCTCGAGGATAACAAGCGCGCGTGCACATTTCAGCTGGCAAACAGGACAACCTGGCTCATTATTCGCTTCCGCTTGCAAAGAATCGATTAATCATGCGCATTAAAGAGGATTTTACTCGATTCACTGTTGACGATATTTTTCGGGTCATATTTTTATCCATTGTCAAGAAAAAGTAGATTCTAATATATCTGAGTCATGTTTAACGATTTTATGATAATTATTTCCAGCGGAATAAATAAATAGATACATGGCATTTAACATAATTTGAAGTGAATTTTGTCACGTATAATATCAATTTAAGATATAATGACAAATATACTTGATATTCAAAATCAAAAGGTCGCGAGAAATGACTCTTTGATAATCGAAATACTATTTATATACGTATTTTTGCAAAAATCCGCTATTAACTTCAGAAGTGAGATATTTTGTATAGAATTCGTAATCGTAATAACGAAAACAATTTTACCGAAAGATTATTACAGTATTATTTCATTCGCTCAGCAACTTCACTTTCCTTTAATTTATTTCTTTTTTTTTTTTAATAATTTACACGATCTAACCGGGATTAAGCCGTGTAAATGCATCTCGAAGTGCACGCGTGTGTGCGCAAGCGAACTTGGCTCGATTAGTCGTCGCTAATTCCTATACCATCGATGCCCACCTACGATCTACGTCTCGTTTCTCTGTTCGCAGCCTGTCAGTGAGTGGACGTCGCTGAACGTAGTTGAATGGATGTCAGCCCTAAATCTGTACCACTATGCGGACGTCTTCAAGTCGAAGGACATCAAAGGCAGCGATCTGCTTCATCTGGATCGGGAAAAGCTCATGGTAAGCCGATCATCTTAATTAGTTATTAGCATACCGGTCCATATATCTCGGGATTAAAGTGGCTAATGCCATTCAGCGGAAGAGACTTGAGAGCCGGTTCGAACGGAGGAGCTTCGAATGTGGGACGTTCAAAAGACTGCTATCCGTATTAAATTATTATAATCAAAATTAATTTTATTTTATTAGTAAATCACACGTTTTATGCTGCTTTTACCGTAATACAGTAATCCTGATAATAGTAAGTAGATTATAATAATTTAATGAAAAGTAGACATTTAAATAGGAGGGGGAATAGGACATACCGTGGAACCATTATAACGTACTCTACTTAACTTCGCTTTTTTTTTGTAGAAAATTAGTGTACTGATTATTTGGAAGCAATGTAAAATATTAATTAAAAATGCGATGTTCCTATAAAATATAAGATTGACAATTGCCAGTTAAAGCAATCCGTAAAAAAAAAAAACTAAGCGAAGATTAAACGAGATGATTTTGCTTTCTAATATCTTTTATCCATATTCCTCCAATTGCAACGGAATGGTGACTAAATCGATTTCTATTGACTCTATATTAATTTCGAAACAGTTTTTGATTTAATGAGCGATAATACACTGGCCTCGTTCGTGCGAGTTCACCCATCGACAGCTAATTACTTTATTATAGAATTTTTCTCGAATTTATCGATAACTTTAAAAGCATCAGCGGTTTTGCTAATGATAACCGGCCATTTTCTCCTTGATCAGTTAGTTAATCCTTTCGTATTAATCGACCACGATTTAGAGAAATGCGACTGTTAGACGCTTATTAGAACTAATTAGCAGTAGGAATTAATGAACTATACCGAGCTACTGTGCAAAGAAATTGCGCGGAAGTCTGTTTATTTACCTTATTATCAAACGGAGTGATTTCTGTTCGGAGAAACTGTTCCGCGAATCGACAAACGATCTATAACGGGGCGCTGTTCGATTTTTGCGATGAGCACTAGCGATTGCACACTCACGTGATAGAACCGTGCAAAAAAAGTGCAAATTAAGTCTCTTGCATTTTCATGTCCCACTTGATTGAAACTTAATTCTACGGCAAACAACCGTCAGCAATTTGTTCTGAGCTATATTCCTACTTTTAGAATGCGCGCACATTCAAATTCTTCAAGTTTAAATTCGATATATATTGCTGGCATGCAAACTCAAACTCGCACGTGGTATATTTGACCGAATATCCGTCTTATGACCGATAAATTTTGCGGTTATTTGTTCTGCGTTATAAATTTTTTTTATTTATTTTCGAAAGGAAGAGAAGTTGTCTTAAAACGTTTTATTTTTATTTCAATGTTCATTGCCACGTTCCGAAATTAAATAACTCCCCTCGGGCTTTATAAAAATTTGCTAATATATTTTTTTTTCAATTTTTACATTTTTCTATGTATTTATGAATATGTTGGACCATATTTTCATATGAAACTAGTTTCATACAATTTTTTATACGAAAATCTGTCAAATCTTAACACGCAGCTCCAAGTTCTAAAATAAAAAGATAGTGAAACCTCCTCCTCCTCCTCCCCCCTCCCAAATCTTGTATTGCAAGTGATAAAATCTCTCGATGCCTTTCCGTTTCTTTTTTTTTTTCGCCGAATCATCAGTCCTTGATTCTCGCTCGTTTCGAGTCGCATCGGCAGGCGAAGGCGGAATCGCGCGATCGAAAATTCTTCGGCTAGTGCTCGGCAGAGATGATGACCTCGAGTCGAGAGTATCTGGACGACGTTTTCCTTGGCCCGTTGACCTTGTAATTGCCATGTAGCGTCTACTGGTGCGCCACAATCGAGTCTTTATCGAATCCTCCTCTCCCGACATATCTTTCTCTTCTACCCGTTCGGCGTCGATTTTTCTTTATCGTCGATTTTGAACGACCCGAAGCTTTCGGGCGCTTTCGGGATGCATTTCTTGTGATATATTTATCGCGCTTTTTACCAACGTAAAGTTGCGCTTTCGCGGCAAGGGGGTCTTTATTAAGACGACAAGGTTAGCCGACACAATTTTTGCGCGTGCATCCGTCGCAGTTCTCTATTGCCACGCGCCTATCCCGATTCCGACGCAATCGCGATGCCTTTTGCACCGCTCTCGGTGCAAAACATTGTGGTAGAATTACCGCATAATGCATGAAAATGCGAAATATGTAATTTAACGTGCTACGTAGTATAGCGATAATTCATTATTTACAACTCGCGTTTTCGTTATTTCGACATAACGATATATTTATTATCGCGTCTGCCATTATTATTCTGTATCGCAGCGGAAAATTTAACGACATAAAAAACGATTTTGTTTTAATACTTGTGTTAAGTCTTGAGGAATGCCTACACTGTTAAAAAATCGGCAGCAGAATTTAATGTAATGTAACGGAAGCAAATTTCAAGCAGGTACATTAAAAAACATTTAATGTACATTTAATGTAAATTTAATGTAAATTTAATGTTGTCAAAAGTGCACTAATTTCATCCACATGATTTTCAGTTATTGATACATTAAATTTAATGTAAATTACGATTATAACGGCAAATTTAATATTCCCTATTATTTTGCGTACACTGTTAAAAATGGCATTAAATTTAATGTATTTTTAAGTTAAACATTAAATTTAATGCCATTTTTAACAGTGTACGCAAAATAATAAGAAATATTAAATTTGCCGTTATAATCGTATAATATAATACTTGTTGCAAAGAAACGTTCATTACAAAGAGCTAAAATACATCTTCAAACATAAAGATGTGAAAGACGTTACATCTTGCGATTGATAACGCGCTGAAAAATATTAGATAAATATTGCAATCGTGAAAGTGCAACCTTCAATATCGCCAACGTAAAATAAATTCCGTTTGCGAAATATATCGTATAAAAACAATTTCATTGAAGATTATTCTTTCAAACTTCATTGATGAAGACAAAAGTTTTTATGAGATTTTATATCTATTGTTTATAAGGTTTATATATATATCTGTTGATTAAGTTTTTATATTTCTTATTTTTTTTCCCCTCCCTAATCACCGCGCCGTGCACGCTTAAAATGTTAAATAAATGCAGCCGCAAAAGAAAACGCGCACACGTATTGCCGAGCTATTAAACTCTACGAAACGTCTGCAGTTCTACGGAGCACAATGCAGAGGCGCTTTTTTTTCCTACGTTGCAGGACGCAGTACCCGATGAGCAGAGAATTTGTTCATAATGATTCAGTGGCGTAGCTGAGATCATTGCGAGTCTTAATGTCATTACATTGTCTTCCTATTGAGACGTCACTGTTAGGATACACGTTAACGTTGAATTTAAGTTCTTTCAAAATGGATACTTGCGATAACACAAACGTGTTGCCAATGGGAATTAAAAAAATATTTGCTTTGATACTGTTACTCCTCTGAACAGTCTCTTCTGTCAGCTGTGCCCGATCGATATCGAGCTCAGCTGTAACCGATCGATACGGGACTGTTGACAGGAGATGAGAGTAGAAGATCGTTTCCAAGACGGCAGTCTGTCAACAAGTAGACGTCTTAAGTTCGACCGAGATTCCGGTATGAGACGAACGCATTAAGAGCGGTTCCGAGGCTTTATACTTCTTCAGTTATTGTATCATGGTGCATAAGTGTTTTCTCAGTACTCGGGAATGTTTATTAAAACTCTTTCAATTCTTAAATCCACATTTTTTCCACGTACGCGAGAATGAAATGCCTCGTACGTAACAGTACTATGTTAATCTTCCGTGGTTCAATGTCTTTTTCCCTACATTCTTAGTTCAACCGGGTCACTGATGCCTGATAGCGTTTTTGAAAGGGTCCAAAAAAATTCGGAGAAATTCTGGAACACTCTTGCAACATTCCAGAATACGATTTCACAGTTGTTTGGCCCGAGACGTTTTTCATTTGTCTTGTACGTGTCGAAATTTGAGGCAGAATAATTTAAAACTGAAAATTCACTTGGGTCTTCAAATTCCCACGTTGGAACCACAGGGAGATTAAAGCGGGGAGTGCAATGTAACAATTTCATCTTCATTCTTTCGGCGCGTCTTCCGTCATTTTTAAGATACAAGGAGAGAGAGAAGCGGACCGATAGTAGCGAGTTAAATTCCTCTTATTCTCGCCGCGCGGTAGCTACGCCGCTGTAATGATCGCATCGTGCATGCGTTTTCCCCGCGCGTTACCACGCGCCGCATTATCATAATTATGCGAGAGGCCCGCGCGCGCGGAGTAACGGGTCGAGACGGACAATCGAATTACACCGGCCGGCCGTATTGGCCTAAGTTCTCGCACCGATGTTCGCCGTGGGAAAACGGGCGTTTCTTCGGACTGTAATTACGCCCGCGTTTTCCACGCCGGCGGCGACGACGGCGGCGGCGCGAGGCGGTAATTGCGCTTGTTCACTCACGCGGGCGTATAATAAAAGCGGCTTGAATTACAAAAATCCGCAGTGGAGTCACGCCTGAAAATCCGGGCGCGGGCTAAATTAGCGTTAATTAAAGAGACCGAATCGCCCGTCCACTGATTGATAATTGCGCGGAATCGCTACTGGGGACGTGAAGCTAATATCACATCCGGGATTCGTTTGCCTTAATCATTATTACGATTCTTCTTGAAGAGTCGGACGAAGCTCTCTTTATTATTCGCTCCGACATGCTCCTCTTCGATTTGGAAATAAAGTCGCTGCCAACTTTTATATATTTGAGAATCAGTACGTCGTACACGGAAAGAAACTTTTACTGTAGTATTTAAAACTTTAGCTAGATACAGATCAGAAATGAATTTTATATATGACTATGAAAATAATTATGTAAGACGTTCAAGCATGATACTGCTGCAAGAAATTATTCCAGTAACCAATTTAAACGTCCAATATAAATTTTTCAATGATTCAGCATAATTATTTTCAGTTTTATATTTCAATATTGTCCGTTCTGTGTATAAATTAGAATTTTTTTAAGATAACACGACTAGTGTCTCCACCGATTTTAATAAGCTTTGGATATTAAAATGTAAATGCAAATGAGACACTCTTTTTACGAGTGCACTCGCTTGTTAAGGGAGTGAAACATCCCTTTGAAAAAAAATCGATTTTTTTTTTTTCGAAGCGAATATCGTCATAACTATAAAAGATAAAAAAATTTTTTTTTAATAAAAGCCGAATGATATAAAAAAATTTATTTATTTAAAAAAATATCTTCATCATTATTATGAAGTACTCTTGAAACCATTTTTTAGGTTTTATTAAAATTTTTTTTTTTATTATCTTTTATAGTTTGAATGTTCGCTTCGAAAGAAAATAACCGATATTTTCAAAGGGATGTTTTACGTACGAGAATGCATTTATAAAAAAATATGTCTCTTATTTTTGTCTATATTTTAACATATACAAAGCTTATTAAAATCGGAGGGCGATAGTTGGCTGTGTTCCCTTGTTAGATCGTGATTTCCGATTATCAATCTTCCTCAAATGGGGTTTCTCACGAATTTAGTGTCGTCGCGTTCCTCGCAGGGCAGACGTGCGCGTTTTGCCAAGGCTACTCCGAGCGTAAATCGCGTATTATCATACTAATTGACTCGTAAATCGACACTGAATGTTCTTTTAGTGCGAGAAATCGTTTGAGTCTCCCACTCAACTTGTCCTTCGGGCAGATTTTCCCGTTACGAACGCGCGGCAAGACAATAAAAGAGCGTATCCCCCTTAATTTTTTCGCCGCGGTTCCAGAGGCGTCTCAGGCATTCGCCATCGCTTTCCTGAGGGATTCTTTTCAATTCGGTTTTATGAAGAATTTATTTCACGTCAGACAACATCAGTTAGGAGCCCGTTACCGAGGAATTATTTTATTGAAGTGACTTACAGCGGTAGGTTCTAAAATAAAGTCCGCTTCTTATAGTGCTCCTTGACGTTTTGTTTGCGCGAGAAATAAACGGGGGATGCAAAGTGCGCTCGTATCCGCGAGTACTCTCGGGCGAATTCTCTCCCTGTCGCGTCGTCGCAAAGCGGCGAATTCTTCCGAGCGTTTCTTGGCACTTGAAATAAAATAACGAGCGCGTCAAATTTTATCGCCGCGTTCTCGCACGGCCGCGTAATATATCGATCACTTTACTTTTGCCGGCTTGTCGCCGCTAATAATAGCGTTTGGCCCACTGCGCGCCGTGGCGCCGGCCGAAATAGCGCCAGAACATGCGCGCGCGCGAATAGACGAATAATCCGAAAAAGAAGCCAGCTGCCGGAAGTGCTTTCCTTGAAACTGAATTTATTTATTTTTTTTTTTGCGGTACAGAGACAATTTACGCAAAATAAAATCGCGTCTATTTTTCGTCACCGTTCAACTTTTCTCCTCGAATTTTCCCTTTTACACAGCTTCTTCTTCTTTCTTCGCGCGTCTTTTATCAAAGGGGTCGACTGTTTGAAATTTGCGCAGCGCGGGTAACAAAAAATTTACAGCGTAACGCTTAAATTTTATGTCAATTCCTCACGTTTTCGTAGGAATTTATATCTGCAGAGTGTACACTTAAAAAAGTTTGATAATAGCTATCAAATGTTGAGTGAAATAATGTTAATATAGCCAGAAATAATTTTCAAAATATTACTTTTCAAAATATTTAATATTATAATTAGAGGAGAAAATAGCATGTGGCTTTGTAAGTATTATGGCTACCCCTACACTGAGAAAAAAAATTTGTTGACTTAAAAAAATATTAGTTCATTCAACTAAATGCGGCGGTCACGGGCTGTCAAGCAAACATTTGTTAATTCAAAGAAATGTCATTTCGAGAAACTACAGATATTCATTCGAATTACTACCGTGTATTTGACTCAAATAAATTAACATTTGAACTAAGTAATTCATATGCAACTAAACGTATTTAGTTCAGTTAACAGTTTTTTTTTCTCAGTGTATTATCTCCGTTATTAGGTGACGAATTCTAACAATTGCTTATGGAATTATTTGTTTAAAAGCCTACCGTTATGTATAGTGGCACTAATATGCTAATACACAATAACCAACAATTGTTAAAAACATTTTAATCTTTTAGCATTTCAAAACTTTCAAGTTTTTTTTTAACAGTTAAGGACGTACATATATGACATTTCTCAAATCATTAAAAAAAATTATGAAAAAATTACAGATTGTTTTACATTACATTTGAAAGTACTACAAAAAATTTGATGACAATTTTCTATTTGGATAAAAAGTTATTTCAATAAAAAGTAGATATTTACTCGATGAAAATATAATTAATAATGAAATAATGAAAAAATCTGAATTTTTTAATTTAAATATTCGAAATATTCAAAATGATTTATGTAAAGTTTCATTGCGATGCAAAGATTAATTCTGTAAAATAAATAAAATTTATTTATTTACAAAATAATTAAACAAACAATCACAATAAAACTTTGTATAAATCGTCTTGAATAAAATACTTGCACAAAAAAATCGAAATTTTTCTTAATATTGTAAAAACTTTAAAACATGTTATAAAAAGTAATTTAATTTTTAATAACAAATAGAGTAACTAAACAATAAAAAATGCTATTATATAAAAATATTCATACAGTTTATTTGAAGTGTTAATATTAAATATAGTTTTAAATTCTTTTTACCTTGCAGGGACCATATGTCCGATACATCTTTAATTACACACTTCCTGATTATTTTTAAACTTGAGCGTATTATCATATGAATGTATGTACATTCAAGTGTTTTTTTTGTTATTTAATTTTTTATTCGGCTGTACACATTCCAAGTTATGTAAAATTATTCAATGGCATAGCATTTTATTAATATGGCTGCTTAAGCGTGACTACTATCAAGAGTTTTATATCGAAATATTTCTTCGATAAATCAATTGTCACTTTAGAGGGCTTCAGAAATATTAGAGATTTTAGCAGTTTATTTGTCATCTATTTTTTAATTAAAATCAACATTTATCTTTGTTTTAAAATTTCGCGGTTATATGTTGATTTTTCTAACAGTTTATTTAAAACATACATATATATAATTTCGCGGTTATTGTTGATCTTTCTAACAGTTTATTTAAAACATACATATATATAATTTTGTATCAAAATATTGTGTTTAAAATAAAACAGTTTTTTAAATTTATTTTTAGGATAGTCACATTACCACTTCTTTTCCTCTTCTACTGATTATGCAATGAGTCACATTTTTACAAATCACGTCCGAAGTAATGAATATTCCATTACTTTGAGTCTAAAATTTACTGACGAACAGTTTGATAAATTTAATCGTTAAAGTTTCAATTGAAAAATTGATTATTAACAAAGTTATTCGATAAAATGTAAATGAGTGCTATATTACTACCTTCTTCTCTGGTATATATTAATATTAATCTCTTGATATTCATTGATATTATTTCACTCAAAATTTGGTAGCCATTACCTTTGTTTTTCATTAAATTTATTTTTCATTCTTTGATATCTTTTTAATCTGTACGTACCTCAAACGAGACTAGATTTCACGATCGAATTTAAATTATTGAAGGTGGGAAACGCAATTTTCTCAGTCAGTCGCGCCGACGGCGACGAGGCGTTAAAACAATGCGGCTCGGGTCAAGTCTGCTTGCGCCACGCTCGTAAAACGTTGTAGCGCGAATGCGGGGAATTTAAATTGGACGCGAGCGCGGAAAGAAAGCTGCGGTCAAGTGATTCAGCGGGACAATATTAATGGGGGACTTCCTGGAACTGTAGTCGCGCATCGACATTGGATCGGTCGATGTGGGTCGATTAAGATAACGTGATTAACGCGCGACTAATCGCACGACGATTATCTCATCAAGCGCGTCCAGTAGCAAATATGCAATTCACTGACGTATATCATTCTGCATCGCACGAAGGTTGCGAACATTTTTACTCTCGCCTCTATAATCAAGCAGCTTGTTAACACATTTGACGAGTTCTTAACACATTTGCACGTTTCCACGACACCGAGGCAGACATTGAGAAACGTAGAATACGGAATTTCAATCGTTTCGCTTCGTACGACGCATATGGAAGTTACGTTTCAGTTGTAATTATAATTACAGTTTATACAAGCCGTTCTGTAATTATCGCATTTGTTTCACAGCTGTAATTAACCTTTTTATTAGCCGTTTTGAAATCTATGTTCCGTCAGGGGATTGAATAATAGTTGTGATTATATAGCAAAGTGTACCATATATACATTTTTTTCTTTTTTTTTTTCTTTTTTAGATAGGGATTATGAAAAATTTACTGTCAACTATCCTGTCTACATCGATATTCGTCGACATTAAATTTTTCATCGGCGATACTGTCTCTCCGCGCTCTCATTTTTTCTTTCTTTTTTTTTTTATTATCCGAAACACGCGAAACAACACGTTGATCAGCTACTGATCGACATTCCACAAGTGGCATTCCCGGACAATCAAAGGCACTGCGATCCGAGTTATTAATACACGGTACGACATATTCCGCAACAGAGAGATACGGATGCTTCGCGCGACCGAAGCGACTGTGACGGATGACAAAAGGCTTTCGGGCTCCGCCGAAGGTCTCCATTACGCGAATGCAAACTCGCGAACCGCGGGGTGCATTACACCTCCTCGCGAGCGCCAATGCAGGTATTGTGCAGCGGTGCACACCCGACACCTGTTGCCTTAGCCGCGCTCTAGGGAAAACGAGATGCCTGCTGGGAGAGAGAAACGCGGAGAGAGAGAGAGAGAGAGAGAGAGAGAGCGAGCGAGCAAGCGAGAGGGTCGTAACGACGCGTATAAATTACGATCGCCCGTTCGGCGTGTGTTCACCCCTTTTACGAGCGCGGTGCTCCCGACTCCTCAACGTCCCCCTTGACTGATTTACCGCCGCGGTACCCGCGAATTATCTCTCCCCTTTTCGCTCTTTTTGCGATATCGCCACTCTTAGGGAGTATTTTCCGCGGCTTCGTCCGCGAAAAGGGAGGCGGCACGCTGTAATTTATAACGCGAACGATCGCGAGCGATCTCCGCGGGGCCGGACTCGGAAAGCCTGAAACTTGCAGTAAATTTGTTGAACAGCTCATATACCAATACTGGATACTAACTTAAAGACGCGTAAAAAGCGTGCGGCGTGCATAATAATATAATTATGAAATAAAATACGAAATGCATTCTGCGGTGCGCAATATACCGATTGAATTTTTATAACCAACGATGAAAGAACACTTCCTTGAGAATTGAAAAAATTGGAGCTCTCGCAGTCGGGAATCCAAAGCTCCCAATTGCTATTCAAACGAATCGTGTTTGCACAAAGAAGAAAGCTGTTGATGAAAACTGGTGTTTTCCTGGAGATTTATAGCACATTTCTCAAAACATTAAGAAAATTATGGAAAAATTACAGATTGTTTTATATTGAAGTTTGAAAGTAGTAGAAAAAAATTGGTGGCTATTTTCTATCTAGATAAAAAATTATTTCAATAAGAAGTAGACATGCTCTAATGAAAATATAATTAATAATGAAATAATAAAAAAATCAATTTTTGTATTTAAGGTAATTTAAATATTCAAGATGATTTATATAAAGTTTCATTACGATGTAGAGATCATTTCTGTAAAATAAACACTTATTTATATATTTATTTATTTATTTATTTACAAAATAACTAAATGGACAATCGCAATAAAACTTTGTATAAATCATCTTGAATACTTAAAGTACTTACACAAAAAATTAATGTTGTAAAAAAATAAATTAATTTTTAATAACAAATAAATTATAAAAATGCTATTAAATAAAAATATAATGTTATTCACATAACTTTCATATGTACATAGTTTATTTGAAGTGTTAATATTAAACAAATTTCCAAATTTTATTTACTTTATAGGAACTATATGTTCTATACATCCTTAAATTACCACGTCAAAAAATCATGTGACATCACGACTAATTTAATTTTTGTAAGATATCTTATGAGGTATTAGGCCGAAGTATTTTGACGAAGGACTCGCAAAATTATTCTGTTCGTAAATGGCCAGAGGACGACGAAAAAGTGGGCCAGTGGATCTTAATCGGTCGCCATCTCCGTAGCGTTGAACTCTTATTAGCGACTGGGTTATTTACGACAAGCATATTATTTTCCCTCATTAGTCATCGTGTAACTGTCCCCGCGCTTGACTTTGTCGCGCGTTATATGTCCGCTCTTTATAGTCGTCGCCGTCGCGATCTTGGCTCGCGCTATACCCTTGCAGATTTACAACCGTCATCGGAATACGCGCGCACGTTTTCGCCGGCACGGCGCGCCGGAAAAGTCTCCGACTCGGTCCGTAATTCTGCAGAATTGGTCCCGAGGGATCCCGCCGCGGCGCGAATGACATTAAATCGGTCAAAAGTTACAGGAATGCCTGAAGTTGTGGTCTTCAAATATTCAAATCGACAAATTATAATTTCACAGCAGCTGCGTAGAATATTTAAACCGGTCATTTGAAGGACAACATAACTCAATTTTCGTCGAAATTGAGATATTTGAAGGTATCTATCTCTTCTGATTCTGAATTCCTTGACATTTCAATTTCTTTTAATGACCGATTCATTTATTGTTTGCAATATATAACACAGATTATTTAGTATTACAAATATACTGAGAAAAATTTTTTTTTTAAATTAAAATATTTAATCCGATACGATCAACTAAATATTGGGTTGATTCAACAATTATTTAGTTGCACAAGAAAGGTATAATAGTTCATTAATGTCAACCATCCAGTTTTTTAATCAAGATTTAATTAAACCAACTCAATATTTAGTTGCATGTATCGGACTAAATATTTTAGTTTTCCAACAAATTTTTTTCTCAATGTACGATTATTTTTAAATTAATTGAAAATCAATCTTGGAAAAGCAAAGTTATCTAAATTCATCAAATTTCAATTTAGAAAACTTATTCTCTCACGTCCTAATTCCACTTCATCAAATATTATTTTTTACTGATTGTGAGTGAAATATTCCTTTCTATTTCTTTCTTTTTTATTTTTTATTGTAGAACACGTTTTGAATTATTTTTATATCCACATTAAATATAACTCCTTCGTTATAAAGAATTACTATAATTATTCGTTGAAAATTTGCGCTAGATATAAAAGAACATTGATATTATTGACATTAATTAATTGAATCATTAAATATATTTTAACATCTTTTATTAATTTACGATAATGTATTTATTTATTTAAATCATGCGGTACAATTACACATTTAAAACATTTAACTGTCGTTCTTTGACTTTGGACTAGTGTTTTGTTTTTCCTTGTTTACAACTTGTTTTTTTTTTTCACTTGTAGCTCCATCGCCATGACGAGAAGATTAAATTCTAACCGTAAATTCTAACACATCTCAAAAGAAGCGGATTGCTGTCTTTCCACTCCATTGTTTGTGAAACGTCGTGTGTTTTCTTGTTACAGAATATGGGTATAAAAGATGAATTCCATCAGAAGAACATTTTGGTGTGCATCGAGGAACTCTGCAAAGCGTTGCCACCACCGCCCCCGGTGGCGTTGGAGACGATGGGCCCAACGCTCAGTGCGACGACGTCGACACCCGGCGTCGCCGTCGAATCGGCCTGCTCCCTCGGAGTCAACTATCCGGGCAACAACCTGACCAATAACGCGCACAATCTCGTGCCGCAGAGCTTCAGCATGTTGGAGAAATGCGGCTTATGTCACAAATACCTCAGGGGCCTCTTACATCAAGGCTTCCTCTGCCAAGGTACGTTTCCGCCCTTTGCCGGCGACGATCTTCGTTAAATCCTAATCCGGCGGATACCTTTTTGAATAAATTGAACTTTGCCGGGTAACGCGCGAAGGAGCTCGATTGAATCACTTCGCGGAATTTACCTCCTTGACATTTGCCGGATCTCTGCGCGCTTTCAACAGAATTACAAATTACACGTTGCCCCATTTCAATCAGTTCTATCTAAATTAATGATCATTCCTATGAATTCGTGATATGTGTATCTTTGAAAAAAAAATATTACATAACAGAAATCTTGTGAGAGTCAAATTCATCATCGGTACATTTCTAACATTCGTGTTTACTCTTGCATGTCAAACGTTCCGAATAAAATTCTGAAAACCAGAACAAGTGAATTGAAAAAAGAGGAAACTATGCGTGTTTTTCGCGTTGTTAATCTCGCGAATTTTCTACGTTGCGCAGATTGCGGGCTGGTCGCACACAGGACGTGTTCAGCGACGGGTTTACCTTCCAATTGCATATCGGTCGACTCGGACAATCGTATCAGCAGGTTTACTTCAGGTAAGTCACGTCGCTCGGATTTGCCGTCGTCGCCGTTGCAAATTTTATACATTGAGAGAAATCGTTTAGTAGAATAGTCAAATGAATTTTAGAGTACCAAAAACTTAGTAATTACATTTAACAAAACTTTGTAATTTGTTGTATGAAAATAATTATTTGGTTAAGGTTACAAATTGTTTGGTCAAAACAATTGTATATTTAATAACTATCACTATAAAATTCATTTGATCACTATTCAACCAAACTTTGATTGATTTTACCAAACATTTCTCTCAGTGTAGCGAGGCACGGCTCATTAATCCTTCATCGTGTCTCTAATGGAACATAACACGGAAAAACCACAGAAAAATTTAGTTGTCTTCCAACGCGAGAGAAACGTTGCGTCAGAAACACGATCGCTAGCATCGTAATCAGCCGCACGGCACTCGAGTACGAGTTACGAAGTTGACGGCAAGGACGCCCGTCCTGGCGCCTGGCCGTTCGCACCTCGTTATGATAACCTGGATCACTTCACGGAGGCTTGCACCTCACGGCTGACAGCTTTCTTCCATTGAAATCCCTCCGCGTCGCGGTCGCGTGGGAGTCGCCTCACTTGCTAGCATTTAATGATCCTTAACCAAGCGTACGGGTTTCAACACGGGTTTTGCCACGTTCTCGTTCCGCAACGCGTTCTCCGCTTCGCAAAAACTAATATTCGCGACGTAACATTACGGAAAAACGGCGTTCTACAACATTTCAGTGGATCGAATTTATTCCAATTCGATATTCGTGATCGTACTTTCTTTTACTCTGTCAACATTCGCATCTCCAAATATACACTGAAAGAAATATTTGATGAGATAGACCAAACGTTTAGTTAAATAGTATCGAATGCATTTTATAATTAATTATAATTACTAAATATGTAGTTGTTTTGACCAAACAATCTGTAGCTTAACCAAACAAGTGTTTTTATACAAATATAATCAAATGGTTTGTTAAATGTAATTATGTTTTTGATACCTGTAACTACAAAATTCATTTGATCACTATTTAACTAAACTAAATTTGGTCGATATTTCTCTTATGCCCATTTGCACCATGTAGATTAATTTTGATCTCAGTTTAATTTACTCCTTATCTTTTTCCAATTCTTAAAACTAAAGAAAGATGAAGAGTAAGTTAAACTGAGATCAAAATTAATCTGCGTTGGTGGAAATAGGCATTAGTGTATCATTTCTCTTAGTGTATCATTTCCAGAATAACAAAATTATTTTCGGCGGTGGGAGGGGAGATTGGAGGGAATCAATTTTATCTTATATTATTTTTCATGATATATGTATAATATATTATTTTATATTACACATTTATCATAGTTTTTTTACAAAATAATTGAGGAAAAAAAATCGAACTTATTCCTAGAGTGCTACTGTGGATGAAAATTGAGGAATTAATTTAATTGAAGTACTAAATAGCAACGTTAGCCAGAAGCTTGTGGTTCCATCTATTCTCCTCTTTAGTACGTCTGTAATTATAGACAGTGTCAGATCTGCACTATGTTCTTCATGACTGCGATTTCAAGCTTGTTTGGAATGAATATTCATCTAAAGTAGTGTTAATGCAACACTATTTTAGGCGAACATTCATTCCAAGCAAGCTTGAAACACTTTTTCTATTCATAATTTTTTGCAACATGCATTATATTTTGTTTGAAAGTTTTATTTTTATAAATTAATAAACTATTTAATTTGAACCGAGAAATATTTACAAAATAGGAATTTTAGCAATTTTAAATGAATCTTAATTTTTCTGACTGTGACAAAAAATAAGAATGTCAGAATATAATTTTAAGTAGAACAAATCTATACGTATACGTATGTGTGTGTGTTTGTGTGTCATTCCAATAATAATTATATCGATTTATTTTACTCAAGAAGGTAACACACGAAATCATTTATTGCTTGAATATTTGTTAGTAAAGAAACGGTCACTTATTTGTTTTAGCTCCACTTTTAACTTTTATATCTTTTGTTCTGTGACTAAAAAATTTCAAACAGAATAACTCTTTTCATATTAAATAAAGAACATTGACCCATATGTGAAAACACAAATATTAAAACGAAAGGCCTTATAGGTCAAAGCTAAATCTTAATACTAATATTTATTGTGTGATTCTATATACATTTTCAAGTTTACGAAACAGCGCGCCAAATAACTTTTCGGTCTTAAAACATAGTTCTAAGTTGAACAAGAAATAGTAATATCACGATATTAAATTGAAAATCAATTTAAAAATACCTGATGCTACCAAGCATCAAATGTGAAAACCCTTTCGTGATATTGCTATTTCTTGTTCAACTTAGAAGTGTGTTTTAAGACCGAAAAGTTATTCGGTCTTAAAACACACTTTTCGTTTAATGTAACTCTTTTCACTCTTAGATATCAATAATCTAATAATTTTGATTAGAACTCGAGTTACAAATGATTTAAAACAGAAAAGCTCGTAGAGGTCTCCTCGAACTTTGATTACAAAACATTCAATAAGATTGTTAAACATTAAAATTCACTTATTTTACATTAAAATAGTGTTAGTCCAGTACTAAATAATAGTGTCATTCTACTACTAAAAAAGTGTAAAAATATTTTTAATTAATGTGAGTGAATTTTCATCTAAAACAGTATTAATATCAGAAAAATGAGCACTCTAGGATTTTATCTTTTGTACTATTTCACATTTTACACTATATTATTTTATACATTAATGACCGAACGACGACATTAGCTTCATGACGCCTTAAATACATCAAAAAAACAAAAAAAAATATAGGGGAGACCAGGGCTATTCGTTAGGTGGGGTAATTCGTAAAAATGGAAAT
>QKQZ01054108.1:0-12242 GCA_003595255.1 Solenopsis fugax | reverse complement strand
GCGTCGTCGTTCGTACTCTCGCTCACTTAGCGCACTGCCATCGCGCGCAGCACGCCGGTACCCGGCAACCCGCCTCGTCGATGCAGAAGCGGGAGAGTGGGAGAGTTCTCTCCTCGATCTCCTCTCTCTCTGTGATCAGAAGAGAGCGCCCTGCGAGCGAGAACGGTGATATCAGCGGTGCCCCCGATGAGCGGACGCAGCAGTTTTCGCGATATTGCCTCCCGGCTTCCTTTCTCTCTCTCTCTCTTTTTCTTCACGGAAGTCCACTCCTTGATTAACTTCGCTCAAGTGAATTTCTCCGACCGGCTCGGATTCTCTCGATGCATTTCGCCTTCAAACTTCTCCTCTTCTTCGTTTGGACGCCTTCAAACTTCTCCTATTCTTTGCTTGGCTTGACTGTGCGTCTTAAAAGTCTTTCTTTTCTCGTCATCGAAATTGAAGAAACGTCTCGTTGCCACGGGCTCTGATTCAACAATGATTCCTCTCAATGTGTCACACTTCAATTCTCTTTGTCTTGAAATTTTATTTCTTCTTTCCTCTTAAAATTAAATTATTCAAACTGGAGTAATTCAGCAATGTAGTCTTACTTGTAGTCGCCAGTGATAAAAAATTATAAATAATTAGAATTTAGTCGACAAACTGGCAAAACACGTTCCAACATTTCGACCTTAGGTTTTAGGTCCCTTACAAGTGAGTCGGTTGAAACATCTTTTATGGAAGCACGACTCTCCGTGGAGTAATTCCATCTAATGATACTCGTGCATATGGAAATTATTCTTCGTCTGAGAAACAGCAGCCCGTTACTCCCGGCAAGAACCCGAGGAACTTGCGTGTCCGCCAAGGTGCGCACGTGCTAACGTGACTCACGTGCGCCGTGGACAGGAGATGCGTATGCGCACGGTGCGCTTGATCCCTTGTTTTCGTTGCGTTTTCTCACGTACGGATGCAGTACGCCCGCCGCTTCCGTTCGAGGTGCCAGGGTTGCTGCCAAACCCCGTCAACGGAATCAATCGGCGTGGACCCCTCGCGTTTGGATGCACTCCGTCCTCTTGCACACTCTCTCAACCCGTTCCTCCCCCCCGTCCCCCGTCGCGGTGACTTCGTCACGGCTATCGATTCGACGTGCGTGCGAGAAGTATCCACACGTGTTCGTCGGGGGCGAGCTTAAAAGAGGAGACGGTACGCTCTCTCTGCTCTGAAGCCGTGACACACTCTCACACACACGCAGAATTTTCCGCGAGATCTGCGAGAGATCTTTGACGAATCGACGCGTCGTGGGACACCTCCAGCAACTAGAACGAAATGGTTTGGAAAAAAGTCTAAGCGACACAGCGTTCTTCGAAGTATGTAGGCTGCACTCTCCTTGCAGAAGAGAGCTAATCAGCGTGAAGAATCGAGAGTCACGCTCCCGTCATTTCCCGCGAATGTCAACCGATGACGTTCGCGACTTCGGGAAAAGATAATACGACGTGCACCATATTGTCGCGTTCAGTCGCACAGTTTTTGTCCCTCGTCTTCTCTCTCGTCTTTATAAGGCAGAATTAACGCTCTCTGTATTTCCACGCGATCCTGATACGTCTCCCTCGATAATCCTCCCTGCGCGGAACCGTCCTGGAGAGATCTCGATGCGTCTTCGCGTGCAAGATAATCGCGGACAGCTCGCTAGCAGCTCTCGCTTCTCTACTCTTTTCGCGACGCCCGCGAATCCCGGGCTTTCTCAACTCACTGACAGTTTGCGCACAGCCGAGAACGTCCGGAGTGGCGCTATATCGAGGATATCCGTGCGGCGTAGCACGGTAAATTCTATTTATACACGAGAACGCGCGGCGACTCTCGAAGCTCGTCGAACTTCCGCGAACAAAGCGCGGCTTCGTCCTTCTCCGCGTGGTGCGTAACGTTCCCTAAATCGAGAGGCCGCGCTTTCTTCCCCGCCGCGAAGAGGAAGAGGAGGACAGCGAGGAGATCGTTCACGACGTCCGAGCGCCAAAATCGGCGTCGGCGAATTGCGATTTCTCGGAGCGGGGGAGGTCAGAGTGTTTCTACTCGCGCTTCCGCGCGTTGTTGATCTAGACATCTAGAGCATAATTTCGCGGCGGGAATTACACATTCAAATTGATGATATTGGTGGCGGGGGACACGCATTATTCCGACCTTTCGGGGCGAACAAAGTCGCTTTGTCACTCGCGATCCTGAGTCACCGAGCGTAATCCGGAGTCCGTTCGCGGGGTTGCGACCCGAGTACCGCGAACCGATTGGGAGTCGAGCCTCGCGTAGCTGCACGCGTGACCCTCCACGAGGCGCAGCACTACGCGAAGCTCACCTACGTTGCCGATGTGTACGCTGCATTCTCATTCTCGCGCGTGTAACCCCCACTCGGATGGAATTGCGTGGCACATCATGACGAAGTGAGCGTCCGCTCCGGCGGCAGCGTCAAGGAACGCCCGCGTGAACGCATTTTCCAGCGCGCGTCATCCGTGCTGATCATCGAGAGAAGGAGATTCTCCTCGCAGGAACGTTTTGCTCCATTTCGAGACCTTAACTCGCGAAACGCCATTCCTGTTGCTTTAGGACAATAAACTTTTTATGCTCACGATCCCTTGCCTTAGAAATTTAATGCGACCGTTGTAATCTTTTTATTACGTATAAATGAAGAATGATATAAGAATAGTTATAATTTTAACATTTTAATTAATCGTTTTATAATTTACGTATATATAAAATTTAATAATTCTTTTATATTCCCATATATACACTGAGAAAAGAAAGTACTAAATTTTAGTAAATATTTGTTTAGTACAAGAAATACTAATGCAATTTAACTATTATGTTTTTTATTGAATAAATATTTATGTACCATAAATTAATATTTCATTGCAAGAGTATTTAAACAAATTTTTTCCTCAGTGCGTTTTTATTATTGCGAATGTTCGACGCATTGAAATAAAGTGCACGTTAACATACAAGGTGTCCCGAATATCACCAATCAAAATATCAAAGCAAGAAAATACTTGAAAAATTAAGTAAAATAATTATTTGTATATATTTATTTCAAACAGTAGTTTCTGAGACATAAATTTAAAGCTGATCAATCACAAATTACATTTAGATAATCACTTGTCCGTGAGTCGCGCGTAGTTTAATAATCATATTACAAGTGTCCGTTTAAATGTAATCTATAATTGACTCTGATTTAAACCCTTATATTTCAAAAACTATTGCTTGCTCTAGTATTTTGCTACACCCAAAGAAAAGTTATGTTTAAATTCACAATCTCGTTTCTTTAACTTGATTTTTTGAAGTTGAAGTAAAAATGTTTTTGAGAAAAGTAAAAATTTGACTTCAAGAAATGAGCCTTTTTAAAAATAAATAAATAAATTATTCAAATTATTTAATTTAAACAAATAATTTTTTAATTCAGAGAAAATAGTGGCACAAATGTAAAAAATAATTTAGTTCTGATTTTAAAAATATATATCTTACATTTAAAAACGATTTATATTACACAACCAAACTATATATTTTAATTCTAATAAAAGGAAGAAGGAATTTGAAGAATCAATAAAATTCTTCAAATTAAAGAAATTTTTCTTTAACGTATATTATTGCAAATGTTATTTTAGACAGCAGATTTTTAAATGTTGAGACTTCTAAAGATTGCAGAAACTGAAGAATTTAATTCTGTGATATAATTTATAAATTCATAAAAATAAAATTTTATTTTCTCTGAAGATTTTCTTACATTAACTATTAATTTAAGATTCAAGAAATTTAAATGTTTATACAAATTTTCTTTGGTTAAAAAAAATTTTTTTTTTACTGAAAAAAAACTTTTCTGAGTGTATATTGATTCGCTAATTTTCGGATTTTGTATATTAAGAGCGGAACATATTTTGCGACCCTCAATATAACTTTTACGCAACACAGTTTATTCACCATCTCAGAGAATAAATCCCAGAATGCAGAAAACGTCTATCATAGATCTCGAATAATAACACCTTACGTTTTATAATGTTAGATAATTTTTACATTCAGATACGATCGCTAGTCGTAACGTTTGCTATGCAATTTAAACGATCTTTCAGAAAATTAATCATCGCACACGTCAGAATTCTGGATCCTACAATCTGCGCCACATTGCTATAAAAACGCTGTTCCCCAGCAGCGAATAGGTCTGTTTGTGACAGCGAAAATAGCAACTTCAATTTAAATGAATCTCTAATGGATTTAATTTTAAAGGAATGTTTGACGCATTTATTTTCGCTCCGGCCAATGGGTGATTCATTACAATCTATCGCGGGACACTGTCATGTACAATAACAGCAGGCATTAAATATTACGAGCTCCCAATTAAAAGGGGCTTAAGGTATACTCGTACATAACAGACGGACGATTGAAACTCGATAGAACCAGTAATTTATTTTACGAAACAATCTCTTACGGTATTGTTATTTTCGAAGCCCTGCATTGATACTTGCGATTCCGGGAATTGAAAGGCTAGAGAGCGGCGATGAATAGAAAGTCTTGCCTTCTCGCGCGGTTAGAACAAAGCCTTAAGGCCACCCGTCTAATTGTGAGGTCTTCGATCGAATCAGAGAGATGGAACTTACGACGAGGTCGAGACGCTGCTGGTCCGCCGAATCAGCCATAGCGCCGTATATCGTGCCACGATAAGCTCGTTTTCCTCGGGCTGCCGCGACGAGAGTCACGACGAGAGAACGCTCACATCGGAGATCGTCGACGTTTTGTCGGCGCGAACGAGCGAAATAATCCCAATGTCAAAAGTTAGCCCGAACGCGCGGCAACTTAAACTCCGCCTCCGGTCACGAGAAAAGCACTGTGTGACCGCGCGGCGCAATGCTCGCCCGGCTGATGACGCTTATGAATTAATTAGATAATAACCAGCGACAATTAGAGCTGAAGCCACGCGGACACATGAAACACACCATCTGCTTCTCATCTCCGCGGAAAAATTTCATGACGAAGTCGAACGGCATGAATAAACAAACAGGTGTGTCCTTCTTACGGCAAATCTACATTGATGCTTGATTGAAATCTTTTTGACGGTTATACGCGCATTAGAATTTTTATTTTAGCTCATCGCGTAGAAATGAATTATGTTAGTTTTGCAGAATTTTCAAATCAGAATTAAATTAATACAGTTAATGTAAGGAAACCTTCAGAGAGAAAACAAAATTTTATTTTTATGAATTTACAAACTACGTCGCAGAATTAATTTCTTCAGTTCCTGCAAGCTTTCACAAATTTCAACTTTTTAAAATGTTCTATTTAATATAAAGCGCATTAAAAAATAAATTTTTACTTGGGAATTCTCTTTATAACTTGAAAATGTTTCTATTTAATTTATTTAACATAATAATTCATTTAAATTTCTTTCGCTAAGAGAGAAATATCTAAGTTATGCGAGCATTTAATGTAGATAGGCAATTAATTGGAGCCCTGACATTATTCCTCATTCGAGCAATATAATCTCTGAATAGATCATGATAATCGCGTGTGTTTGCACGAGGCTCAAATATTTCGCGAAGGAGATAGACGATTCCAACGAAACAGTTTCGAAGTTGCTCGTTTACGCGCTGTTTATCAGCTGAGTAATTTGCTCGGAACGCACGTAAGGCCGATAAAAATTAAAGTGGCCGTGCATGATAAACAAAAGTCCCGCCGTTCGAGGTATATCGGCTAATTCCCGCGATCTATTTCCGGCGCGAAATCCCATTTTATCGAGCGAGCTTAATCGCCGTCGCCTGCGCGTACAATTTACGATTTGGAGCCACAATAAACGTGACCAAAAGGAAGAGCAACGTTCTCGGACGCGTATGATGAGTCACATTTAATATTGTTTGTGCATGCGCTCTAATTACCCCAACCTTACTGGTTTGTGCCACCGCCTGTTGATAGCGAAGTCCGCGCACTTCCGCGCTTACATTCTCAGACGCAAATGACCGCGAGTGCATTTGACGCGGTCATCGCGGAAACGGATGACTGTATAATTGTAAAGCAAAGAATTATTAGAAGAAAGAAAAACTTTTAGCCATTTAAATTAAATTACAATGCAAACTGATAAAATAGTACAAATACGAAGTATTTCTTTATGTATGAAGAATGTAATTCTTATTGCGCACAAATAATGATAACTTCAATGATTTATCACAGATAAATCCCCTCTTTTACGTAATTAGGAACGTATCATTAAAGTTATTGACAATAGAGAATTTAATCGACGAAAAATAATCTGTGACAGAGACGCGATCTAATATCTGTCGGTTGAACAGCCGTGGATCTGAGGTGCGTTCGACATCGATAAAAGGACGATAACGGGTTCAATAAACACTCAAAAGATAAGAAAAGTTCGCACACAGGAAAGTAGATCTTGATCACTCTCTAGTCACGAGTGCGTTTAAATCATCGCACGTTGGAAGCTCGAAAATGGCGGCTTCTCGAGTTGGTCTCTTGTAATTTTTCAGTCGATGATTTAATATAATATTTCAGAAATCATACAACGAGAGAGAGAGAAAGAAAGAGAGACACATGCTCGCGGAAACGTCATCCGGGATACAATATCACGTTTTGTCAGTGTCAGCCTCGATGTCACATTATCAATTTGCTCGTCAACCGGTCTACAACCCACTTTCACTCACGCATTGCTCGATCGTGTTGCACATCATTTTTGCCATTTACCTTGAAGAGATCGATTGAGAAATAAACGCTAAAAAGACAGACGCGTGAAAAATGCGGCGTGAATCGTGCAAATTGTATGCTACAACGAAATACCGGCAATTTGTTAAAAGGCCATTCAGGCGTATATTACGTGTCTCCCTGTTCCAGAGAGCCTGCTCGATTTCAGGCAGCATTAAATCGACGTAATGAAACGGATTGTCGTACTCAATATTTCTCTCAACCCTTAGAAAACTCAATGATCCCAGCAAATTCAATGGTCCCGGGAAACAGAAAGTTATCTTGTAAATTCAAATCGCGAGCATCAATTTTTTTACACGCAATTAACTTTTCTTGCCGTTACTACAGTGTACGCGTAATTTGTCTTACCCGTCCATTAGCAGCAGTGCGTAAATCGTCTGGAAATGCATATCTGTTCGGCAAATGTATTAGCGACGAATGGAATCATGTAGCGAAATGTCGAGTCGCTGTAAAACAATACGATCGCAAATATAAAGCGCGTGTAACGACAAGGAAACGTAATTTGATATTTATTCGCTTGTTTATTTGTGATATTTGAATATATCAATAAGGTAAATAATTTATTAGGAAATAATGAATGAGGACCTTCTGGCAATTTTTCTTGACAAACTATCGATAATACGAGTATATATATTTTTTTGAACATCAGGGAACGTGTGGAACGTGTTGGAAATAGAATTTCGTACGCAGACAGGAAGACGAATCGCGGCCGTGGCATTAATTATTTGCTGTCGCCATTGATGCGACGCGCGCGTCGATCACAGCGGAATTTCGTGGGAGAAAGAAGCAGAAAGTTGAAAAACTACGCCCACAAGTAATTATACACCGTCGCTTCGCTATCGGTTCGATTCGAATTCTTGCTAACGCTGCGGAGGCGCGAGATCGCTCGAGAACACGTTGACCACGTGCGATATCTTCACGAAACCCGACGGACGTATCCTTCGACGAAAGAAAACCGATACTGCGAGATGGAAGCCTCGCTATTTAATAATAATAAAACGTTAATATAATTTAACGTTAAAAATTTTGCATATGCAGAATGTGGAGTTATCGCTATTCATTTGCGTTATCGCGGATATTTTTTAGGCAAATCGCATTAATAAACATTTTTGAAAAATATAATGTATATATTGTATAAAAATATAAATTTTATATATATATATATATATTGTATCTATATCTATAATATCTATACACATATAACATTCTCTTGATTAATAACGTTTCAATGTATACCCTAATTATCTGAGTTGGAGAATTACGTGTGATCGAGTTTGGATTTTGATATAGTCGAGAGCGACCTCATTACCGAAATACAATAATGACGGGAATGCGGCAATATAATGATATCAATTTCAACGCCTAATTTCTCTACGAATAATAGAGTTGTAATTATTCCATACAGTATTCACACATACATGCCTGAGCTTACGTAATATCGCTCGAAAGAGAGAGAAGCAGTATCCATTATTTCATATATTAATTGACATTATTGATAGATATATCGGATTACATAATATTATTCAAGAATGTGATCGCCTTTCGAGCGATGTTAAGCCATCGATCCCGCGCAAGGCCGCCTCCGTGCGACCGTTACACTTACCTTATTTTTAGGCGACATTATCGCGAGGGTGGTGGCGCGGGCTTGCTCTCTCTCTCTCTCTTTCTCTCTCTTGGCTAGAGGCGAATGCACCCTCGCGCGCAGGCGACAGCGCGAGCGAGAAGGCGCGGGGCCGCGGCACCTGACCGACCCACCGGCGACACACGGCGTGTGAGAGAAGGAGGAAGCGCTNCCGACCCACCGGCGACACACGGCGTGTGAGAGAAGGAGGAAGCGCTCGTCGTCCGTAGGAGCTAACTCGGCGCGAAACGCGAACGCGACACGCGCGCGAACGATAGAAAATGCGCTATGCCTCGCGTTCCGCACAACCACCGGCCGACTTAATCGGCGCGGACACGCAGTGCTCGTCCATCCGATGTTCCCCACCACTCTCCTTGGAAACTTCGCATCTCTCGTCGCCGCGCTCTCGTCCCCGTTCTCGTTCCCGTCCCCGTTCCCGTCCCGGTCCCCGTCGTCGTCGCGTCGTCGCATTTTGCTCCGGCACGTACACCCGAAGTGCTTTCCGCGCTTCCCTGCGTCCCGTTCCATCCTGCGCTACACTGCACCCGCGATCTCAGTCATCCGTCTCCCTCTTCTCTCTCTTTCTCCTCCCTCACTCTTTCGCCCTGTCGCTTCTCTAAACGCGACCAACGTTATTCACCGGTCCGCGTTCATGAACAAAGCGGTTGAGCCATCATCGGCGACGAGTACAAAGTTCTATACGATATAAATTCTTTGGAGTCCGCGAGACCGCTACACGCGTACTCGAAATCGATTTTCCGAGCAACGATCTCTCTCTCTCTCTCTTTCTCTCCCTCTCTCTTTCTCTCCTTCTCTCCCTCCCTTGCGGGTTACGACGTGCGAGATTATCTAGTTGCCACGTGCAAACGGTCACGGTAATTGAGCCGAACGTACGCGAGCTCTAATGACTTTGATTGTAAAAAGTATAATGTATATGATGAATGTACGTCAGGACAGGATGCCGAGAAACTTAATTCGCTGATTCTTTGACCGAAGCGAAATCGACGTGACGCTTCTCTCTCTCTCTCTCTCTCTCTCTCTCTCTTTCTCTCTCTTCGGTTACAAAGACATTCAACATTGAGAGATAAGATGACTAAATATAGACAATGACATCCAGGCTACATTTTTCTTGAGTAAAAATCGAAAATCAGCCAAGAAATCTGTCATTGACGAATAATGCATAAAAAAAGAGAAACGAGATGTCCTGTATACGTAATGCACATCGATTTGGATCTTGTCGCAATGCTGTTGAAACGTGCCAAATTTCGGAGTACCGCAAGACACGAATTAGCTAGCACTAAATCAACGATGCGCGATGACGTAATGATTTCGGCGTAAGTCCTGTCCGATGATTAACAGGGGGGGAACGTAATCGCGAGTGCTCTTCATTACAATCCTTACACGTGATCCAATCCACAAGAGAAACTTGTATATATCATTTCAATTATCGGATATTTCTTTTATATTATTTGAATTATTGAATGTTTCTTTTATTATATTAATTATCGAACATTTATCTTATTATTTCTATTCTTTTAATTGTCAGACATTTAATGCCAGCGTTTTACTAACGTGATACGCAACACGTTAACCGCGATAACGATATCTTAATGCGATATTATCGCGTGTTTACAGAAATCAGATGTGATTTCCACCATCGTTAATGAAACTTTGCAAGAAACACGAATTTTATATACATATATGTGCAATATTCGTTTCATATATTTTTGATTGAATTCATATCTTAATAATCGACGATGCCGAATAAAACTAAAATGGATTTGAGACGGCATTGTTAAAATATAATATATTTAACCTCAGACTTGACTTTGAAATCTTGGGAAATGAAATTTTTCATAAAATAAAGTAACAGATGAAGATGGTATCTAAATTTTTTTTCTCTCAATCTCGATTTATACGTATAAATTACAAGACAAGTTTAAAGCCCGCTTTAGACAATCTATAATTTACGACAGAATTTGAAACAACATGTCATATATTGTAATAATCCAACTATTTAAAAAAAAGAAACAATCGAAGAATCTACATATAATTTTAAATTAAATTGTGATTCGTATAATACAACAATTTTTTTCTCATCTATAATTATATTCATAATTTTATATATACAATTATAAATTGAATTCTGTTGCAAATTATAGATCGTATGGGCTTAAGTCCACAAAAACAAGCAAAATTTAAACGAATAATTGATCAGGCATGCCGCTGTGTTAATTTCACACTATTATTTTATGCTGATCAATAGAAAATAATCAGAATTGTGTTGAAATAAAATAAGGATAGAAAAGGAATAATCTAATTTTTGTAAATCTGATATAGCCAGAGCCATTCGATACAGCGTCATATGTTAGTTTTTGTACATTTACGAATTTAAACAAGACACACTCATCGATAAAAGGCAAACACTTTTAACATGTGGATACATTTCTAGAATTTAAATATAATCTTTCTATACGATTCATATCACAGATTTGCAGTCCCCGATTATCGATACAACATAAACTCCATTAAAAAATAATAGACATCTACTGATAACAGTCATAAATAGAACAGCCTTATAAAATCGCGTACTGAGTGTATTTATATATTTCTATCGATAGTTTTGAAAGAAAGCTTTCCTAGAATGATGAAAAACATTTCTATCAATAATTCCGAATGAAAGCTTTCCTAAAGGGATGAAACACATTCTCCGACGTGTCCCTCATCCCTTCCAGAAGAGTCCGAACGAGGCTTTGAAAGTAGAATGGTAGAAGTAACGAAAAAAATGGGGGAGAAAGAGAAGTGCGAAACGAAACACTTACGATGTTGTTCGCCACGTTGATCGTCGCATTCGGATGTATCTGCAGGCCATAATCGTCGCCGATCTGCTCTCCGATCTGCTCGCGGCTGGGGACGGGGCCCATTTCAGCGCCTTCCGGACGTGGGACGAGAGGGTCGGCCCGGCTTCCGCCTCGTCGTGCCGTCGAAACCGAGGCGCCGGCGGCACCTGATCGACCGATCGACCGATCCCTCGGACGATCGAAACCAACGATCCGGATCGGCGTGCAGCCCTCCCACCGGCGGCTTACGATGCCCCCATCGGCGTAAGCCTGACAGGGATCCTACGGAAGTCCGCCTCCTCGGCCACGTCTACGTCCATTTGCCTCGCGAGGAGCGATCGAGAGAATCGATCGTGCGAAGACAAGATCGAAACGTGCGTTATCCCTCTTTTTTTTTCTTCCGCACAGCTTCGAGGGACTGTCTCCCGCGCGAACGACTGTCGTCGTCCACCACGGTGAGTTTCGGCGTTTGGGAGCTTTAGCGCTTGCAAGTCCAGCGGCGGCAGCTGGTCTTAAGCGATCCCATTCGTACGCTTCTCGTTATCATCGCGATAATATGGAGTGCTCACGGAGACCGCGGCCACTTACCCGTTACTATTTGCACGGCGACGCTCAGCGGGAATGGTACCTGGGGACCCTGGGGTGACATCGAGTTTAGGTCGGCTTCGACGACAGTGTGAAACATATGACCACCGATCGTCTGTCTATTATAATCTCCGGAATTTCCGACCTTCCTCAGGCAAGCAACGGGCCTTCTGTCGTTATTGTCGCACAGATCCTTTGTAAATTTTTTTACAAATTCTTGAAAATTGCCGAGAATTCTTCAGTCACGTTGCACCGTCAATCCACCACGAGAGAGAAATCTTGTCGACTTGAGCCCTTACTTGGGTCACTGGTTCACACCGGTGTGTCTGCCTCCGGCGGTGACTGAATCCCACGACGATCGATCGCGCCCGCTTTTCGGAGCGCTACCAAGAAGCGTTGGTACCGACGTCCCGACGACGACGGGGACGACGACCACGACGTGTCGCACACACCCACCGGCCGGCTGCACCGCGAGGAGGGAA
>QKQZ01054105.1:0-14979 GCA_003595255.1 Solenopsis fugax | reverse complement strand
GCTACCGCCGTCATCGTCGTCGTCGTTGTGTCCTCGTCGACGCAATAGCGAATGGGACTGATACTTTCGTAGAGGGATGAATAATCGTAAAACGCCAAATCCGAGAGGTACTCGGATTAACAAGCCGGCTTATTCGGCTCGGAAACTACTGGATAAATTCGGAATTATCAAGTTCGTGCGAGACTCTTTTATGATGTTCTGCTTTAGCCTCTTTTTAGAAGCAAATTTATTGGAAAATTTATTGGAAAATTGGATGGATTAAAGCACGATGAATCAGCGATGACTGTCCCGATTAATAAAAATTAAGATAGAAGTTGCTGAATGCATATCGGTCTATTAAAGCAACCTTTTCAATATTTTTTTTATTTTTGCTTCATGTAAGCAATATTGAGTAACAAAAATAAAAATAAATAAAAAACAAGTAATGTATGGTAGATAAAAATTTAACAAGTTTTATTTTGTTCTGTGTATGCTGTCAGCATTTTAAAATCAGATACATATGATGTAAACTTTTCATCAAACTAAGTTAAAATAAAATGTTTATTTCAATCATTCATAAAAATAAAATTATCTTTCATATAAAACATTTGTAAAAAAACAAAAAAATTTTTTAAACTCTGACATTGAGCCTTTTTGAATGCTTGTGTTTTTATTAAAGCCCGAGTAAAAAATAAATAAATTGAAAATAACAAAGGAACTAAACATTATTTTTAAAATGATTATTAATCACAAAAACGAAATCCCTCTGGGTCTATTGTATTATTAAACATCACAATTATCTTTAATTTTGTCTGTAATTAGTTTTTCAACTTTTGGAAATTCTTGCCCAGCATTAAAAATCGTTATTTATGTACTTATTCCAAAAAATCGATACATGATTTTTCTATAATTAGGAAGTAATATTATATGTTGAGTAATATTATATATTGGGTAATATTATATATTGAGTAATATTATATATTGAGTAATATTATATATTGTAATAATGTATACTTAATAAACTTTGCAGCGAATTTTTATAAAAACAGTTTATTTACTCACTTTATCACAAAAAGTTTTTTTTGTTGCACTAAATAAACGTGTTGGTGCCGATTTTAATTCCCTAGCCCTTCTTTACCCACTTCCTACGATATACCTTTTAAGCATACATTCTAAGTATAAAACGCATTTTTAAGTGGCAAATTTAACAGTGGACCTTATTTAGTGCTGGGCCTTATTCGGTACCTTACTTCGAAACCGCTTTTCTCGCAGCTGCAAAGTCGACGAATACTTCGGCAAAACTTTTGCGCCATTCTGCGCGAATGTTTCCGTAATATTCATGTAAAATACAATTCTTATGGCATTACAACGGATAGACAAATGAACGAATTTTGTTCTGACACGATGATTTATGTCTCTCGACGCAGATTCGTCCCCTCCCAATAATACGATTCCATGTATCGCTGGTGCACTCGTGTATCTTTATTGCTGTCGCTCCATCTCGCCGATCCAAGACATGTATCCATGCCACCGGAAGTATCCATTAGACGAGAAGGAACTTAACAGTCTAGGTTCGTGTCAACGGTGGTCGCCGTTGGTTACGTGATACTACAACGTTGCGATGCATTCGTGATAAGAAGTCACCGTATGAGAATCACCGTGTAATAAAAAATGGTTTGCCGATGATCTCGAGAGATTTCCTTTTAATGCTTGGCGGGCCAGCTAGGAAAACGTGACTACCGAAAATAAGTCATCACGCGGCGCGCTCTTAGCTTGATTAATCGATTCCATCCAAATGAATTAATCCGGCATAGCATCGTTACGTAGGTGCCATTTGCGGACGGTAGTTATGTTGGGAATTTTAGTGAAATTCCTAGTGACCGTAATAATTTCTAGGGCCCCTTATCGTATTATCGTGATAGCGTGCGCCGCAAGTTTGAGAAAGTTCTTCATATACAATGCGCCTTCGAGCTAATCCAATAACGTACGCGAC
Source organism: Solenopsis fugax (assembly GCA_003595255.1). Lineage (NCBI taxonomy): Eukaryota > Metazoa > Arthropoda > Insecta > Hymenoptera > Formicidae > Solenopsis > Solenopsis fugax. The sequence continues at coordinate 13,007 of QKQZ01054105.1, read as the reverse complement.
ATCCGGGATCCGCAAAATATCCCGCTCAACTACAGAGAAAGAGATCAAACTAAAATTGAATAGAGATATCAAATATTGAGAATCAAGTGATTTGCGAGGATCTAATTTTATACTTGGGGATATAAATAAGTAATAACTTAGTTTGATTCTTAAACTGTACAATGCGTTGAACAACTGAGCAATTGAGCTTTTAAAAAATAAATTATGCAACTAAACTTATAGTCGAGAAAATTAAGCTTTAAATTTAATATTAACATCGCTCTTTCTGTAAAATGTATTAGTTGGCTGAAAGTAAAAGATTAGTTTTTAAATATACAGAGCGCCCTGAAAATTTCCGAAATTAAAATATTATAGCAAGAAAGTTCTCGAAAAATTAGGTAAAATAGTTATTAGCAAATTTTTATTTCAAGCAGCAGTTCTGAGAGATAAAAGCTTAAAGCTACTCGAGTCGAAATTTGACTTCTACTTTTGACCTCGATTAGACTCTTTACGCCTATTTTGATACTTTAAGCACTCAAATAGACTTCTTTTGAACTTATTGATAATAATAAAATCCTTGCAGAGTTTTGAAAGATTTTAAGAAATTTAACGAAACCTTAAAGTGGGAAAATTTTCGATAACTATCATTTTGAAATACCTACAAGGTAGGAAAGATCTAATTAAGATCGAAAGTAGAAGTAAAATTTCGACTCGGATAGTCAATTAGAGATTACAGTTAGACGGTCTTTTGCCATGCGGTCATTAATATTACCGCACACGCGATTCGAACGCGCGACTGTCTAACCGTAGTTTATGATTGGCCAGCTTTAAAGATTAGTTTCACAACCTTCGGTTAACTTAATCAACTAATTTTTCTATTGGAATTGACCATTTGTCATCGCATTTGTCATTAAGCAGAATTGACTAGAAATAACCAATCACGGTTGACATTTAATCGATCGATTAGATTAACTCGAGGTTGTGAAACTGGTCTTAAACCTTTATATATGAAAAAAACTACTACATGAAATAAAAATTTATTACCATTTTATTTAATTTTTCGAAAATTTTCTTGCTATGCTATTTTGATTCATGAATCTCGGACAATTTTGTATAAAATATTTCTGATTAGTTTAATTGTTCATCAGTTCAAATATATAAGGTTTTTTAACTGTTCTTTTTCGGTTCAATGTTTACTATAAATTTGTTTTTTTTATTACTGCACTGGAGTGCACTAGAATTTTCCTTCTGGCTTTCACTAAATTTCAAATATACCTATTTCACTTTAAATACAGAAAGTATACACTAGTTTAGCTATAAAAACAGGCCTTATGTGTACGACATAGAAGCTAGACTGCGTTGAAAAAGCAGAAAAGGATTCCTTCTGGTTTCTTAAAGTTCGCCTAAGTGAATTTTGGTTTGAAAACAGCGATAGACCCTTTCAGAAGGTCTTCCTTCAAGAAGGCGAGGCGCCGTCGCCATCGCTCACAAACAAAATCAATATTTAATTTTACGGACTTTTATCCGTGGTCGAAACTGCAAGGGAAGGAAGCAAGGAAAGGCGAGCGGAAGGAAGGAGAAATAGCAGAAGAAAGTGGGGAATCTTTAAAACTCGATAAGGTTCGAGAAAATCGAGGTCGTTGGAGCCCTTTCCGAATCGGAAACGATCTATTCACGCGCGCGTTTACAAATACGCACGACTACCCCCGATGTGTACTTTAAACAGCATTTCTTCGCGAATGTATCCGTCGCTCTATTCTCTGTCTCGCGAATAAAACTTGGATAACATTACACAAAGAATGATAGGTGAGAAATTTTTGCAAAAGTTAACGACTCTAATGTTGAAGAGTCATAAAAGGACATAATAATGTATACATTAAAAAGATACTTTAAATTACAAGAATTCAATTGGTTTTACACTTTTATTATATCGCTCTATTAACAATAATATAAAAAAATTAAAGGGTTTCCTATAAAACCAAACAAGTTCGTTTAAAAAAAATTTGAGTTATGGTGCCTAAAATTATTCTTCAACAGTAGTGTCACATCGTGAATAATTTTATTCTGACAAGAATCAAACGAGAAATTTGAAAATAAATATAGGTAGTAAATATAAAATTTTCGCAAGAGCCAAACAAGTTCAGAGATTTTATATTTTTTTCTTTTAAAGTCCTCAAAATTTTAATCAAAGCCTACAACTTTATTCCAATATCTATTATATGTAAAAAAAACCCATTCATATAAAGAGAAGTATAAAAAAATGTTTTTGTTAATTTGTAAAATTTTGTAAATAAAAAATGAAAAATTATACAAGATAAACAAGTAATAAATATAAAATCGTAAGAATCAAACAAGTCGATTCATTTTAAAAAAATTTCTGGTCCTTTTCTTTTAAATAAGTCTTTAAAATATTAATTAAAGCGTACAGTTCTTATATTTATTATAAAAGGGAGAAAAATAATCATATTTACATAATGAACGATTTGAAGATAACAAATTTTTTGAAAATTTTCAGAAAAATTTTGCTTTTTGAACTTGTTTGGTTTTACAGCCTTCAATTATATTATATTACATATAGTATAATTATATCATTGCTAATCTACAATAATATTGGCAGTTCATAAATTACTTTCTGCACTGTAACTTTTTTCTAATATACTAATCTACATTATATGTAGTTTAATTATTTTGAGCAAGATCGTAAATTTTTGTCAAAGGGATATTAAATGTGGATATTAAAATCTCGGAGACAGAGACAAGCTGATTCATTTTCGAGATATGCTTGATTATGTTTGCCGTCGTTACCACGGAAATGGGAAGCTGGAGTGACTCCATAACATTAGCTCGTCCTACTAAATGCAAATTTAATGAGGCAGAAAAGAATCCACTTTCTTATCGGGGCTATCTCGTTCGGTGGCTTTATAATTACGTTAGACTATGTTATTTGAATTTTGCGTTATTTTGTAATTTAGATTTCGATATGCAGCACAATTTATGGATAATTGGATGTAACGGAGACGGAAATTATTCTGCTAACGCTCTTGCAACAATTATCTTAAAATAGACGCGAAATTACTGTGACGGGGAAAGGGGCGGTTACAACGACATCACTCGCATGTAAAACAATGGCGTTACAACCGGAGTAGAAATTCGCGATTAGACATATTCGAACTCGGTTTGACGATCCCGAGAGAATTTCCCGGCGTCTAGCTGCGGCGCGTGCCGCATAACGTACGAGCAAACCCGACCAATGACACATCATTCGTCTCTATACTAATCTGAGTAAAAGAGATTAGATATACGACCGCAGCCATTAATTCAGCGCGGAGATAGGTATACCTCTCTCTCCAAACGTCCGATCTTCTTTACGTTATATCTTCCTGCTGTCTGCTAAGAACGCGAGTGAAATAATTTATTTGTTAGCACATATGTATATCACAGTATATACATCAAATTATCAAATATTAATTCACGAAAATCAAGTTTTCTTTTAAATAAAAATTGCATTGTGCTTAAACCCTATAAGCGCTACAATATTATTTAATATTAATAAAAAGTGGTTATACATCAACTTCTAATAATATTATATAAATATGATATGAAAAGTAAATAATATTATTTATTTCAATAATTATTACATTTAAAAGTTATAATATTCTTGATAATTTATTTTAAATTATCGGGAATATTATAACTTTTAAATGTAATAATTATAAAGTTGATTATTTTAATATTTTATGCATAAAAATTCACATTAATTTTTTATCACAATAATATTCGTAGAACATTTTCATAATATTCGACGAATATTGAAATAATACGTCAAAAATATTATATAAAAACGGACATATAACATTAATACAATATTCCCATAATATTAGANATAACATTAATACAATATTCCCATAATATTAGAATAATATTAAAAATATTGAATAATATTCTCGGAATATTATTTTAACATTATTTTAATTTTTAATAATATTTGTATAATATTCCAAGAATATTGTAGCGCGTTTATAGGGAACTTAAATCAATAACAATAATTTTATAAAAAATTATAAATTATAAGAAGTAAAGTAATATCTATGTACGGAGATTTTTAGATAAATTATTCGATATTAATGGCGAAGAATGCAGCAGGAGAGAGAAATGGAAGGACGCGGAAGATGAAAGTGCGAAGCTAAGAAATCCGCGGAGCGTCTAATGACGCTTAGGACCAGTCGGAGAAGCTATCCGGTACTCGTCAAAAATGTAGCACGTACAACTCCGGGACACTCGGAGGGAGGAGAGCGATGATGAATGGTCGAAGGTGCCATTTGTCATTGTCATAAACGGTACGGAGAACGCAGGCTCGAATCGCCGCCATTCAGTTCGCGCTCGGATAATTAACCAGCACGCCAATCTACGAATAATGCACTCTCGCGCCGCCGCTTCCGTTTCCCTAGGAATCCCTCTCTTCCCCCGATCACTCTCTCATCGCCACCTAAATTGTGCAAAAAAAAAAAGAAGGACCTTTTTATCGCGCGGTGTTAACGACGTCGAACATTCCTGCGAACATACGCGAAATCCATTTTTCCGTTTTCTTTGAGCTTTTGCCACCTTCCATTAGAACTGACCGCGCGTTCCAGGATTAAAGTAGCTCTTCTCGCTTCTTCCGGGATTGCTCTCTCGGATTCAGATGTCTCGCGGCTCCGCTGCGAGAGTTACCCAACACTCGCAGACGGAACTATCATAGTGACGTACGCACGACGGACGAATGCGCAACGACCGTTGACAATATTGCCATAAATCCGTTCCGCCGCCGCTAGATATTCGTTATTCCGATGCTATTTTCGCCCTAACGCTCTTCCGGTAAGAAGCGACTGCTCAGACGGGCGACGAGAGCGGAGAGTGAAAAAGCGCAGCGCGGGTATAGCCGCCACGCGTATATTAGAAGAGACGAAAGTTAGTCTTAATTTTATAAATAGCACTACCGGGAACAGACACTTATAGTTAATAAGCCTCCGGCGCGGAAAACGTTGCCGGGCCCCTTTAAGCCTCGTTCTGCGCCGCTAATAGAGGGAGAGTGGATTAGAGCGCGAAGTGCAGCAGAGATATAAATTTCGCATCATAAAACGCAAGCTGTGACATAATAACGTAACATAAAAGAGCTAATTGGAAACAAGTAAACGATGAATAAAAGCAAGAAGAAGGAATGAAAACATAAGATTCAACATTATAGACAGTAATATATAAAGTACTTGAGTCGAATAAGGCCTAGCACTAAATAAGGCCCATTTTTAAATTTATCACTTAAAAACGCACTTTATACCTAAAATATATGTTTAAAAGATGTACCGCATAGGAAGTAAATAAAGAGAAGCTGGGGAATTAAAACCGGCAACAACACGTTTATTTCGTGCGAAAAAAAAAACTTGTAACGAAGTGGGTAAATGAGTAGTTTTTATAAAAATTTGCTGCAAAATTTATTAAGTATTATTTTATGGTTCATTATAACATATGATATTATTCAATTTTTTAACTATAGAAAAAAAACAAATATAATATATATCGATTTTTTAAAATAAATATACTTTTTTTATAAATAATGTATAATATATATTTAATAAGACCCGCTTATACATTTATTGTTATGTGTGTGTGATTTGCAACAGAGGATAATGATTTTCAATGCTGCTAACTTTTTAGAAGCTAAAATTGCACTTAAATGATCAAGAATTTCCAAAAGATAAAAAATTAATTACAAACAAAAGTAAAGATAATTGTAATGTTTTATAGTAGAGTAAACCCTAAAGGATTTCGTTTCTGTGATTAATAATCATTTTAAAAGTGATTTGGAAGATAAATTTAGTTCCTTTGTTATTTTAAATTTATTTTTGATCCGAGTCTTATTAAAAATACAAACATTTAATAATGCTCAATAATTTCGGAGTTAAAAAATTTTTCATTTATTTACAAATGTTCTATATGGAAGATAGTTTTATTTTTGTGAGTGATTGAAATAAATATTTTATTCTTACTCAGTTTATTTCAATATCTCCATAAATAGTTTATAAAAAATAAAATATGTTAGAGCCTTATTCGGCTCAATATCTTATTTATTTAAGTATAAAAGTGTTTCTAAAAAAAAGGGGGGGAGGCAGAAAAACCATTTTCTTTCATATCAATTATAATTAAGATTGTATTTTAAATATTCGTAAAAAATTATTAGGAATTATTTAAAATAAATAGCAAACTTTGTAGATACAAGTTCTTGCTTATCCCAAAAATTCTGTTGTATCATAAAGGAAAGGAAAAGAGAGAGACAGAGAGAAAATCTTTGGATCATCTATTTCTTCGTACAAACTGAAAAAAATTATTAAAATTTTATGAACAGTTTTTGCCGTTAAAAACACGCGGCTGTTTGAAATTCTGCGCGTCGATTGTTCTATTAAAGCGCCCCTTATTCTCAAAATGCTAATACGACCTCGAAATTATAAATATCTATGTCGGAGATAAATACATCTGGGAAAATGAGACTCTCTCGGTTGCTAGTGCGCGAAGACGAAGATGAAAATGAAGACAAAGTTGCCTCGCAGCTTCTTCGCCTCGCGATATTAAGACACTCGAGGCTCGCGCACGTCACGGTCCAATCTTCGCTCTATCTCGGTCCTGCACTCCATCTCGGCCATTTACATGCAAGATATTCCGGCGCGAGCGTACGTTCGTATCACAATTTGCATTACCTCTCTTATCCTCTCGCTCGCTCGTTCGTTAGCGTGGTCTCGAATAAAGTTACGAGGAGGAAATTGAAACTGGAATAATTTCGGGAAAATAAATTTCTTTCCGACGCGACGGCGAAACGTTTCGATCATTCGTCGACAATAGGAAGGAACGTGATTCACCCCAAGCTCGTTTCTTTCACGTGTATGACGTCGAAAAAAATCGCACTACTGAAATTACACTGCTCTTCACAAACGACAAGCGTGAAATATCGGAGTGCTTGTAGGATCAGTGTAAAGACAAAAGAAGGATAACAGTGGAACAGCCGAGATATCGTAAGTTAGGGGACGATCTCGGTTGAATTTTTCAGGGATCGGTTTAAAAAACTTACGATCGTTTTCCGTCCGTTCTCCGCGGGACTCTCCCCCTGCGTGTGCAAGGTGGCATCCTCATCGCACCCTTCACACCCGGCGGAATAGCCGGGCGGAAGAGGGAGATTTTCACTTTACGATTCTCTCACCTAATCCACATAAAGGTCGCTCGTAAGCAGGAAGGCTCGATCGTGACGAGTACGATGATAGGGCACTCGCGCGCTCATTTCCTATCTCTCCCCCTTTCGGTCTTCGCCTCTTTTTTTTTTTTTTCACCGATTTGCAGCGTATCCCGTGCGTCGCCCCGAGTCGATTTTATCGCGTCGTAATTTGCAATGACAGTCACTCTACCCAATAAACGCTCGCGTAAAAACTACACTTCGTACTTTTTTAAATACGGTTTAATCAAGAAAAATAGCGTTATTTCTGGTATAAAATAAAAAAAAACTTCATCGAGCGACGCATTAAAAGATACTTTGGTGCAACTGCGTTTTACAACCGCAGGTATAGAAATGAATAATAATGACACAAGGATACTAAACCAGAATTGTCTTACTTTTCTTTTATTAGGTAGTTATATAAGTTCGTTCGGATTTTGGCGCGCTTACTTTGGCGCCTAGCAGAAAGGGGAAGATTAGGTGGAAGAGAGTCCATTATTAACGCTGGTTGTATTGTAGAGTCTCTCTCTCTCATGGCTATATTTTAGTATATAGTTTCTTGAATTTAGCGATTCAGTTTGTGATTTTTGTGCAAAATAAAATGGAGAAACAAAAAAAATTGAGTATTCTCGGCTGTATCATTTCCTGAAAGGAATAAACGCGATCCAAGCAAGCGAAAAGATACGAAGCAATGTTTACGGGGCGTCTACAGTAAAGTGTGTCCGGTTCAGGAAGGGTGAGTTCGAACTTGAAGATCGGGAAAGCTCCGGACAGCCTGTAACAACCGATACGGCCAAGATAACAACTGTAGTGGATGAAAATCCACATTTTACGTTGCGAAAGATAGAAAATAATGGATAGTACATTTATTAATAAAAAAGTTTTTTTCATGTTTCGTAAAAAAAAATAAAATAAAATAAAAAACCGAACAAACTTATGTAACAATCCAATATATTGAAATGTAAACTGCTGCAGTTTCGCAGAATCCGTACAGAGCAGTATGATTTGGTGAATCGAGAAGGTAGCTAGAAAAAAAAAAAAAACTTATTTTTCACTAACGTCGAGCGATTGCAGTCGAGAGGCCGTGCAATCGCACAATTGGGCGCGGAAACGAGAAAAAGGGCGCATTGGCCATGCTGGCACGGCATGGCGCGGCGCGGCGGGCCAGTCTCGACTAAATATATTGTATATTTAACTCACCGCGCGCGCGTCTATATACGTCTGCTACCTGTGCGCGAGGCGGAGCGAGTTTCCGACATTGAATTAACTCGGAACAATATATCGCCGCCATTGCATTGTGTACCGGGCAGGCGGCATTGAGCTTCCGAGCGCTCGACTACTTCATTTATCAAGTTAAACAATAGAAGAGACTACCACCCCCAGCCGCCCCCGTCTTCTTCGACCGTATCCTTCGAGGGGAAAATTTCTTTCTCGCGCCCTCCCCCGTTGAATCTCGCACTCGCGCTCGATTTTTCGTCATACCGTAACACTCGTCCCGACAGCTAGCTCGTGACAACATTCGTTACACAATAGTTTCCTCCGGCCGGGGAGCGATGATAAAGTAAGGTCCTCTCTCACAAGTGTGATTACAAGATATTTCACTTTACCGCACTGAATAGATTAAAACTGACAAGACCTGAGTCCACAGTCACGATAAATTAAATTAATATATAAATTAATAAATTTATAATTTAGCATATTGAATAAATTGACGAGAAATTTTAACACTTGATTTTTTATGACGTAAATGCGTGGGAGTCAATTTAACCCACGCTTTCTTTATTTGTAGTTAAAATATAGTTAAAATATTTATTACTGATATTTGATCGAAATCAAGACTAAGGAAAATATCAAGAGCAGTAGAATCGTAAACAAATGCGAAACAAAAACAGTGCTTATACACATAAATCGATCACTTTTGATAATAATAAAATTATTGTACAATTATACAATAAAAGTTTCATTAAAAACTCTTAACTCTGAAACCGATCAAAATTGAATAAATAATCAGTATATGCTATTTTATTGAAAATTGAATCTTAAGCTAGGAAAAAATGTTTATATCAATTAATCTCATTGCGGAGACTATCATGTGAATCAAATAAATATAACAATGACAATTGACACATTAGTATTCATACATAATATTAAATCACCGAATAAAAACATTTCAAACTGTTTTTATAACAAATTCATATTATAAATAAACATACCTAATTAATCTTATAATAAAACTCTTATTACATAACTGTAATAATTTCATTATTGTCGAAAGATGTTTGGTTCATATGTTGGAAGTCATCACCGATCATTTTACCATTCTTGAATATGCATAATTCTAGCTTTCAAAATTCTACATTCGTGATCTTTAAATTCTTCTCATTTGAAAGCTATAGCCTCGACATTTTCGTTAGAATTTTTATCTTAAGAATTCATCGTTAAAATGTTTATCGTTAGTTCAGGGATACCCTGTATAGCACGCTATCGCGAAAATTCCTCATTAATGAGGTTCCTCCTCAGTCGTGGTGAGCATCGAGCAATCCGCAAGATTGGCGGTAGATTAGCTCGTCGACCGCGGATTAAGAGCGCGCCGCGCGAATGGAGTTGCGCGATGAATCTCTTTTCAATTAAATAACAAAGTTTCCCGGCGGACGGAAGAGAGGTAGCAACTAGGGTGAGATAAAGTGATGACCAAGGAGGGAGGAAGGAAAGCCGGCCATGGGCTCTTCTCCACGTCCTGGACGTCTATCGACGACCGTTATCGCTCCGAAGGGAGCCGCCTGACCAAATCACTCGATAAAAAGCCCATCGAACATCTTATTTTTTTTCTTTCTCTCACTCCTTCTCTCTCACTTTCTTTATCTCGATTTAAACCGTCCCCATTTCGATACCCACGGGTCCCATTTGGTCAGCCAATTTCTTCTTTAGTCCTCGTTCTCGATTCGCGCGATTGCTAAATTTCGGCGGTTTATCTTCTTTCTCTCTCTTCTTAAAAAGCTTTGATTTATTGCACACTTACTTGTATTTTCTTCACCGACCACTCGTTTTGCGACACTTTTTGCCTCTCTCCGTATAACACCATACGGTATTTGACGTGAAAAGAAATCCTGATATAGCATTTCGATTGTGCACATACGAGATAGCGCGTAAGAGAGGTGCATGTGACGCGGCATACTTCTTTTATCGGCACATATTAATCGGAAAACCGAGAGAATGGCTGTCAATGGAAAATAGTTGTTCGGAGGAAAGAGGCATCGGAGGATAAGTGGAAAACAAAGCGCGAAAGAGCGTGCTCTCTGTCGACCGGTAAAGTTCCTCGAGATAACTTTCCGAGCTAAATGGGATCTGCTCGTACGATCAACTTTTATTTTTCACAAAATAGAGAAAAAGAGAGACTAACGGCCTGCACGGGACCTTGGACAAAAAACAAAGGGAGAAGGAGGAGGAGGAGGAATGCGTTAATCGAACTTGGAATGGAAGCTTTTAAAATCTCTCAACGCCGGACAAAAGAGAGCCCGCGATAATTACGCATATCCATTTTATGTTAAGGTGACCGGGCGACTTTGAAGAGCGAAGAAGTGACATGCATTTAATAGAGTATTATAAAAAACCGAAAAGAGTCAGAATAATTGCTTCTGTATGCATTAGACATTTCAATTTAGCGATTACAGATATGAGAATAAATATAAAAAAGAAATTATAAAATTTTCCATAATTAGGCTACAAAGAAATAAATCTTAATTATGCAGAATAATGCCAATAGAGAGCAATTTTTCTGATAAAAACATGCGTAGACAACTGCCCGGGTAATATTGTCTAATATTAATAGATTTTCAGGCTTGTTGGTTAAACAATTGAATATCCATTTATTGCTGTTTTTGTTCAGTAAATGAATTTAGATTTTACACATCTTTTATGCGCTGTAATTGCAGGCAAAGCGTTATATCTTAATTGGGATTCTCAATAATTTTACTTTTCAGTTACTAGACAGAAGTAATAAAATTGTCTGGTAATTATTCACGAAATGCATGAAATTTCTGCTAGGTATATTCGCTTAATTATTCATTATATCCATTTATATTCGAATCTTCGTAGCTTTTATATGCTGGATGGATTTTTGCTCTCTTCAGTTCCTCTTATATTCTTTGCGTTCAACTAAATTATTTATACTTTAAAGTATTACAAAATTTAATAAAGTATTACGTAAAAATAATTCATATCTATATCAAAAGCTAATCTATGCAGAGCCGTGTGCTGTAACTTAGACATGGGAAAAATTTTGCGAGTCACTGCATCACAAATAACGGAAAAAAGATTGGCGTTTCTATCCACCTAAGCCACGGTGGATCAGTATATCATTTTTTGACAGACAAATACCGAACGGTAAACAAGGGGAAGAATGCGACGGAAGTGAAAGTGGAGGAAACGTAGGAAATCCGAAAAACGTAGGAAATTGCGCGTGGTCTCGTATATCTCGAAAATTGGATTCGAATCGAGAGATTCGTGGCCGTGATAAATTCTCGTGACGCCGAAGAGAATTTCGCCTGCTTCAGCTTTACTTCTAAACTTCTGCGCAAGCGACTTTTGCAACGTGTTTAGCTCTTCAGCTATTCAGTTCTCAAATATTCTACTATGTCAATAACAACTTCAAGAGTTGCCAGAAAACAACTATAATATTAATTTTTCGTAAGAATATACATAAAGATATGACCACACAGAAAAAAATGAGAATCAAATCAACAATTCATTGTTTCATATATAAGCAAGAATATAAAATCTTCTTGGAAGAATTTGATAATCTTAATCAGATAATTTGCTTACGTGAAGAGAAAAATTTTCTCCATGTAAGCAAATTATGTCTGTTTAAGATTATAAATTCTTCCAAGAAGATTTTATATTCTTGCTTGTATATGAAACAATGAATCGTTGATTTGATATTAATTTTTTTTCTGTGCAAAAATATGTAAAATGTGTAAAATATGTAAACTTTATATTATACGTTACATTTTTGAAGACACGTAAAATCTTCATTAGTTTTACTAAATACATCTTGCTTATTGCTCGAATTTATTATTGCGGTTGTTTGTATAGGGTTGTGTTTATTTAAAAAAAATATATAATTTTTATTAATTATATAACAATCGTAAAGAATATTAAATAATATTTCAACTGTGTTTCCAACATATTCTTCACGTTGAAGTATTATAATATTCAGCTCTGACAATTGTATAATGCGAATAAACTCTCCTCTCTTCCTTGTAGAGTTTCATTCATAGAAAAGAGAAGAGAAAGGTGCTCTTATCGCGTACACGAGGGCGAAAGTGCCATGTGTTGAAATTCTACTTTGTCGTACTCGACGGCGTCGACAGACGATATGTAAACGCAAAGGGAGGTAGACAAAAAAGGGTACAGTCGCAGAAGAGAGAGGAAGATGGATAGGGAAGTCGAGACGAACTGCGGGAGATGTATGCTTCATGGAAGATACAATAGAACAAGCTTCTGGACTTGCAAATCCAACGGAGGATATTTTCTTACGCGAGCGTGTGTTCTTTCCGTCTCTTTACTAAAATAAAATATCGATCTTTTTCCGAAAAGACAGATAACTGCAGTGCGAAACATGTAACTTCCATATCGGAAAATGCCCGTAAAAGAGACTCTGTCACACGGAATTGATAAGTCTTTAAAAATCATTTTTTAAACAATATAGAGAAAATACGTGTGAGGAAAAAAGATTACTAAATTTTAATAAATATTTGTTTGTATATTTGCAAGAAAATATTTACTAAATGTAAAT
>QKQZ01054098.1:0-14341 GCA_003595255.1 Solenopsis fugax | reverse complement strand
ATATATACATATATATATATATTAAAAATGACAAATACACAGAAAAATCAATTTTACTACAGTATCTAAAAATAGCTAGATACAGATTAAAAAAATAATTTGTATGTTGGATCGTCAAAATAATTATATATTTAGGACGCTCAAGTATAATATTGCAGAAAGTTTTATCATTCTAGCACAACAGTTGAAATATCCAACAAACTTTTTTTAATGCTTTAACATAATTATTTTCTGTATTTCAAGCAAAATTGTTCTTTCCATGTATATATGTTTAAGAAATATTAATTATTCATATATTTAAAAAATATAAAATTAAAATATTACGTAATATATCAAATATATACAAACTGAATGCATGATAAGATAATATCAATTTCGACATGAAAACACACACATGAACAAAGTCAGATAGACATTGATTAAGGATGATTACTAAATTATATATTAAATAACATGAAAAAAAGAAAACATCTGATATTATGAACAAAAAACATGTGGGATTATATCGAGTCTTTTTTATTTAATTCTATCAAATCTTTCAAACAGAGCTAATTATATTGTCGATTTCAGTAACACTTAAATCTAAGAGCGTTTAGCTGTATCATCTGTTTCTTGTATTACACATTTTTTAAAATTTATACTGGAATTCTCATACTAACAAAGATCTACAAATTAAAGACCTAAGGTCCCAAATTAAAAACGCAAGGATGGAGAATTACATTATTTATCCTGACTCGACAAGTAACGATCCACTCCAGTTTTCTTTGGCCTTTCCCTCGGTACGTCGGAGAGCACCGTGACTTCTAGAAATATTTACCTTCTATCTTATGCCTCGGAGATTTACGGGGTCGAAAGCTTTTTTATTCCCTCTTCACGTACGACTTGCCTCGTTAATTCAATTACTTTCCCCCGATCGTACGATCTCGTTTTACGATTCGCCAGAAAGTCGTTCAATGCGCCGCGTTTGGCTCGATTCAGAATCGGGGAAAACGCTTCTATAAATCGTAAATCGAGGAAACGAGAATCGCGATAAAGTCGTCGATTGATCGCAGCCTCCTTACGGAGGCGTCCTTCGCCGAGAATCTCCCAGCAATTGTCTTGTGAGAAGGCAAAGCTCTGTTTTAAAAGTATGAATGGAAAGATAAACACTCTACTCCGTCGACGACGGAGACCTCGAAGAACTTATTACCGATTTTTCTTGCAAAAAATTGCAAAAATATCGTTTGCTATCTGTAAAATGTACTGTAGTATTTTGATTTTCAACATTATGCGATTGCCAATAATGTCTGACAAAATTTAGCGTTTCTTGCTTTATTATATATGTATGAGATAACTAGATACATTTTTACATGAGAAATTACTTTCTTACGATCGAGTGATATAATCAATGCTAATGCGTCTTCCGGGCTGCAAATGGCGAAATAAGATGAAGATAGATTTTCATAAACTTCGTCGTAAAATGGTGAAGTAAGAGAGCGCGCGGGATCGAGTTTATTCCGTTCAACGTGATTCCCATAGAAACGATTATAGAGCCGTAAATTACTCCCAAGTGCCCCAAGGAACTTGCTCTTTATACGCTACGTTAAATTGAAGACTCTTAATAGTGATGTAACGCCCGTGTTCGAGGTGGGTGCGCGCGTTATAATTAAAGAGGACGTACTATCCCGGCAATTATCGTCCGGTACTGCTAAAGCGCACGACATCACGGCGATCGCAAACCCGGTGCACGTCTTGCACGAAACGATTCTGCATACTTTTACACCTCGTAACTCATCCGTTATGAATATTTCAAGACGCCTCTACATAGCTAATCGCGTTTTTAAATAAAAAATCAAAGTTAAATCAATTTCTTGAATAAATAACATTTTGTGATTTTTAACTTTACTTTAAATGTGTGTCGAAATTAATTATTTTAATACGAAAGTAGTTAAGTTAGTTTTAATACAAGAGTAGGTAAGTGAACAATTTCTCTCTTCTAATCAATCCATTTCCGTTGAATTAATTTCAAAGCAAGCAGTGTCCATATTAACGGAAGTATCTAATAAAAAATAAATTAAATTTGAATTAAATTTAGCATTTCTCGAGTTAACTCCATTGTTTCAATTAAATTAACGTAGGAGTAATGATGATTTATAAGAATGATTAATAACTCAAATTGGATATAATTCAATACTAAGAGTGTGAATTTAACAGTGTATGTAAGTGCAGGTTGCCAGCGTGAAAAAATAAAATAAATAATCGATTTCGGTCATTCAGTAACGATAATTGGCACATTCGGACCATGCGCAAGTCATCAAATGTTAACTATATCGAGGTACTGCTTTAGCCCTCTCGACAGGACGACCTACATTACCATGCGGCTCCTCGTCGTTCGTGACGACGAACGGGGGAGTGGATGGAAATCCGGGTATGGGGTCGGGTTTTCCCCGGTTGCCTATCCCATCCTCGTATACCGGGCACCCCTCTGAAACGCCCTTCAAAGCAACCCTTGGTTGCGAAAGTGTTGTCGTCGTTAAGATTCTCGAGGAATTCCCTCGCGAAATACGCGCCGTACTACGCCGGATGCTCTCGCGTGTCTTGTCACGGCTCGGAACATCTCCCTTTCGATCTTCATTCCGACTCGCGCCCTCGCCCTTCAGAATCGCGAATTGCGAAACGTACTATCCGCGATTTGAAGGCACGTCGTTCATTTTAACATAGATCGGCTTGCACGTTTCATCTGTCGTGATTCGTCGAAATCTTGGTATATCAGTGACATCATCATATATTCCAACTTCTCTGAGCAAATAAGAAAGACAGCACGACGATTTATTTCGTAATGGTAATTTCAGAAATGCCACTCGAATCGTTAAAGTTGAATAAATTTTCATCGTTTAATAATTTTTTTTCAAATATTTAAATCAATATTAATTTAAATCATTATTAATACAGGAGAGTTGGCTGAATACGTACTGGTCGACTAAATCGTACCTCATTAATATTTTATATTTTTACTTAATATAAGCAATATTTAATGATAAAAATATGAAATAAATGAAAAATGAGATTTATGGAATATTTTACATGTATTGTATATACATATTTGCAATTATTAAAAGGATTAAATTGATATTTTTATTAACTCTATCAAGTTTTCTAAATACTACCACAAACTTTATATTAACAAATGATGTTAATATGAGATTTATAAATGATAATAGCAAAAAAACTAATAATATTGGAGATATAAATAAAAATGTAAATTTCAAAAATAAATTCAAGCCAATTTATTTCGATGTCCTTTCCTATTGTTATTTAATAAATAATTGATCCTTTTTCAATAAATTATTAATAAAATAAGTATTAATTATAATAATTTCTTACATTTTTAATTATTTTAATTTATAAATTTGATATTTTTAAAAATGGTACAATTTAGGAGACCCACAGGTACAATTTAGCGACTGGTTCGTACTTTTCACAGAAAGACTTATTAATATATTAATTTATTTATTGGTGATAAAGTTGGATAAAAAGTTAAACATTGGAGTAATAGTGAAATATCAAGCTACAATTTCCAACCTTCATTTGCATATTCACAAATTGGTATGAATGGAAAATATAAAGAAAAATAATTCAACTACGCATATGACGATTCTACGCATAAAAGCGCAAGTTGCTTATATTGTCAATAATAGGAAGTATTACTGCAGAGTGTTATTTTTTTCGTGATGATACCGTTGTTAATTCCACCGTGTTTTCTGTCTCCGGTAAGATACAGTTTTTCTTTACGAAAGAATGTAGTCTCGGTCGTTGAAAAGGGAGACGGGCTATTGTTGTGAGATTGTAAAGAGAGCCCGTTTTCGGTGGTATTGTCCGTAAAGAAATTCGAAACTTAGTCTTACAAAATCAGGTTCTTAGAGTTTGTTCAGCAAGATGAAGGCGTAATTATTAAAGCGAACGCGGTTTTCGACTCCCCTTTGCGTTGTTAATCAAAAGGATAAGGACGTCCGGGGTTCTATTGAAGGGACGAACCGAAACTCGGCGAATGTAACGATGTTTTAATGTCTTATCGGCATTGCTCTCGTTCCCTAATTGATTTTACCGTCTACGTCTTACTTTCCACTTTGTCAACGTATTATTATTTTCGAACCGAGAGAATTTGCAAAACATTTGCAACACTGTAAATCGAATAGAGCGAGGAATCGACAAAGTCGCGAGAAGAAAGTTTCTACGGTCCAAAATCCCGATTGATCGTGAACTAAATGACGTGTGAACAACCGGAGAATCCATCGACATAAATATGAAGAACGATTTGGGAATTGCGTAAGCACGGTGCCTCTTGGTCAGCTCCCTTAGGCTCGACAATCAGGGGCTCGAGAACCGGCAGGATCTCGACCGGTTCTCGATTAATCCTTCGGGAGGCGGACTACGGCCCCTCTGCGTCCAAGCCGCGCGTTCTCTCCCGCCCTTTTTCTTTCGTTTCCTCTATCCTTCTCTCTCTCTCTCTCTCTCCTTATAATTCCCATCACGAATAGACCGCGTGGCGAAACACATAAGTTTTTATCCGCCGTGAGGATAACGAGCGAGCAAATTACGGTGATCGGCGTAATGATCGAAGAGCAGTGACTCTGTGACCGCCCAATGTAACACACGTGAATGCAACCGGATGAAAAATAAGTCGGGAAGACGCATCCTCGGGACAGTGACAGGCGTAAAAATAACGCGGTGAGAAGAACGATTATTTCTCCGTAACGAGGTATTCGACATTAATTTTTTCCGACCCGGTACACAACGGTAAACCTTTTTTCCATGCCTTGCACGCGTATACATTCGGCTTTCGAGCCATTAGCAATGCGCAATTCTTTTTTTTCTTTTTTTTTTTTTTAATTTATTTTTCGGCTGTTTATTTTTTTCCGCGTTGGTGCCTACGGCTCTACCGTTTAATTGAATTATTTATTTATACGCACCTTCGTTCTCTCTAACCGTCGAACAACAGAGGGTGTCGCAAAACGCAAAGCTCGGCGCACTTTTTACATGCGCCCGTGTGTGAATAATACGCGCCGTACGTATCGAGTAATTAATTGCCTTTCAGCTTCGTTCATCGATGTAATATTAACGCCGCTGGGCTTGACTGGAGGTGCGATCGTTCGTTTAGAAATTTACGATACCTAACCGGATACGTCCGCGCTCAATAATCGAACGTAATGTCTCGTGAATTTTCGAGGCTCGTTACGCGCGCTCGCGCGAGAATTACAAAGCAAGCGAGCTGACGTGTCGTAAACGGGAGGCATCTGCGTTTGAGAGGCGAACGGTGCGCGCACGGCGATGATGAAAATCACAGGTTTTAAAGTTTCTCGCTCGAACGAGCCGTGTGCCGTTCGAGGAGATTTGTAAATTTACGACTCAACGTGACGGGTACTTAGGGCACACGTAACGGCCACACGAGCGTCCGATTTGTTAGTTATTAGAATGCGAGCAAAAATATAATTTGCGGTAATATCCGGCGGGGACGAGGCCGCCTCCTTGGCAGCTGCTCCTCGAGCGCCGTCCCGCACCGTATACTTTTCCGCGAAATTTTAGCCTGATTCTCGGCATCGCCCAGCGAGATCCGTCATGAAAGTCGAAACGACAGCGGACCGGGAGAGATTCGAGACTCTCGGGAGCACGTTCGTTAATTACAGAACGAGGAGAGAGCCCCCTGGGATTCCTGTTACCACCCGTTATCCGATCCGTAGGTGAAACTAGTCTTCTTCGTTGCGCCACGATCACGGCCTATAGCCAAGAGAGAGAGAGAGAGAAAGAGAGACAGAAAGAGAGAGAAGCATGAAAGCTTGGTGAAAACGAGGCGGGAGATGGATTACGGAAGTAACAATGAGAGACAGATTTACGAAGAAAGTGAATGAAGCCGCGAGACAGGAACGTATACGTGTGAAAAGCTGGCTAGGTAATTGAAATGTGACTGATAATGTAATTGTAAAAAATGCATGTAGGGTAATTCTACATCGAAAAAAAAAACTGTATTCTCGAAAAAAGAAGACTAAATACATGCTTTGTGCAAGCCCTCTTAACACATATTCTTAATGAATGAAAATAGGTTCTTCTCTTCTAGAATATCCTTTAAAACTAAAAAGATACGCTCAGAGAAAAAATTGCTAATTTTTAATAAATATTTATTAGAATAGTACTAATGTAATATTTACTTACGATACAATAACATTTACTCTATAAGAAAAAATGATAATTAAATTAGTGGTTCTTGTACTAAATAAACATATATTTACATTTAGTAATTACTTCATTAACTATTCGAATAAATATTTATTAAAATTTAGTAATTTTTCCCTCAGTGTACCCTTTTTAATAAATTTCAAGACAACTTTCTATGCCATATTTTTTAAATGTTTGCAACAATTATAACTTAAGTTAATAGTACAATTTAGTGTGTTGTTTGATGCTCAAGCTTTAAATATGGTGATATTTAAACAATGAATAAGACGGTAATAAAAAGCTGAATTAATTATCTCAGATAACATGCATATTTTAAAATTCAGAATTTATATTTTTATTAGTTTGGCGGAAAAAAATTGCGTTCTAAAATTTAATATTTTCAACATTTCCTTTCATATTTGTGGAAAATCAGTCCTAGAGTAAATTTTATTTACTTATAAATCTAAAAAAAATTTCATTTACTTATAAATCTTTATAGGAGTTAAGAATATATCTGCTACTAATTTACCCTTTAGAAGAAATCCTTCTGAAGTAAAGAAAATCCTTTTGGTGCCTACTCTAAACGAGACTACTATAAAAATAAGAAAAAAGAAGAAAATTCTTAAGTTCAAAGGACAATTTTTTCGGCGCATTCTGAGCGCGTAAAAACAAAGGAGTATATTTATGGGACGTACGCGTACGCACGATCAGCTTGGAGCACGGTCGCCCAATAATTCTTCGAATTTGTATTATAATCCCAGTTGGAACGAAAATATCCGTATCGCGCGATTGCCATGATATCTGCACGCGCATTCTATCGGAACTATAGATGATAATCCTCTCGCCCCAAAATCCCATACATCATCGACACTATACACATTCCCCGTGTTACAATTCTCCGATAAACCCACGCCGATCCCGTGGTGAGGGAGATAAGGACGATATCCTCGAGATCAAATTTCTTTCAGCACGTGCTTTCCTCCAATGACAGTTACTTATAAATCAACGAGCCGCGGCAACGATTCTTCGGCAGAATTTTTACGCCGCCTAAGTTTCTGCGGTTAATGGCGAATTTACACGAGATCGATAAGAACATGACTCGAGCAAACGATTTACTTACTTATCTCTCTCTCTCAGGTAAGAGCGCCAAAGAGAAAATAAACTTGGGATGCGATTTGCTTCGCCATTGATTTGAGCGCAAATTGACGCTATAGCGACGCAGAGATTCGATCGATTTATATCGTACGAGAAAGAAGAGGAATCAGCTGGCCGGCGAAATCGGGACACGAAATCGGGAATACTCTGAATCAGAAAATCAACGGGGGGAAAAAAGTGTATAAAGGGGGTTGTTCGACTGGGGAGAGGGGGTCAAGGCAATGACGGCAGTGGCGCGCCTCCTTTTAACGCCGGTCTTCGATCAGCGCGCATGGAAACAAGAGCAAATTCAATTACATCCCCGGATTCAATATTGCTCGGCTCGTCCGCTCTCGTGGAGAGGGTAGCGCTAGCGGCAAACACCCCATAAACAAGGGGAGATTCTATACGCGCTCGAGTCTTCTCGAGAGGAAGACGGAGCGAGTGGGCGCGCGCGTACATGCGCGAGAGGGGGAGGGAAAGGATGCCGAGGGTTAAAGATACGAGGGTGAGAAGGGAAATACGACGGGGGAGGGTGAGACGAGCCGGGGGATGAAGAAGAGACGTGGAAAAGGACGGACGGGCTGGATCGATCCCGACCGACTGTACGTCTCGCATCGCGACGGCGTATAAGTATCGCGAGCGCGCGGGGGAGAGAGGCGAAAGATTGATAGACGGATGGATATACGATATATCTATCAAGAAGTTCTCAAAAGACAGAAACGCGTATTTAATCTGTGAGCGTCATAAATCACGTTGCCCCCTAATTCAAGTAGCATACGTGCAATCAGTATTCATACCTTTAAATAAGCACTTATGTATCGTAAGAAGGTAATGAAGACAAATGAAATTGCGTGAGCGATTATATTCGCCACGGGCGAGAAGAAAATGATTTTTTGCTTTAACACCAGCTTTGTAAATACGGCTAACAGCGAAGGGTAGCAGCGCCGCAATTTCAATAAACCTGAATTCAACATGAACCAACCAACCAACCAACCTTGACCTTACCCGGAGCTAACCTTGACCAGCCTGACGCAGAATTGTAAAGGAAAAGATCATATTCTGTAGGGGGAAAAAAACCAATTCTTATTAAAGATACAAGACTCGTTGATGTATAAATAACTGTCATCGAAAGGAAGCGATTGGATGCTGAAGAAAGCTGAAAGACATTCGATCTCATGGGCACTTTGATTAATTTTTAAGTAGTATTGATTTAAAAAATTTTATTTAGCTGTTGTTTACAATTTAACTCGTCTCATCGATCAACATGTAGTTCACACGTGAAGAAAATCGACGCCTAATAAATGACGACAACTATGGCGATTCGGCAAGGGACGTATCTGGCGCGTCCATCGTAATGAAATGAGCAAAAGTCACCCTCCTTTTTCAACTCGGTGAATAAGAGATGAGAGAAGGGTACTTGCACAAAGTAACTAATCCTCGTGTCGCGAAGGAGCTTACAAAAGACTCGCTCTCGCGAGTAAAGAAGGGACGGAAGGAGAGCGAGCGCTGGCTCCAGACTCCGAGTCGTCTTCATAATGCATCGCCATTCCCGCGCGCGATCCCTGAACTTTTCTTCATTCTGTCGAGAGCGGCCCCACACGCACGTACGCGTATATACGCTAACATTTGGGCGAAATACAACCGTAAACGCTCGAGAATGCTTCATAAATTCGTGTATTCTGACGTTGTCATTAGTTCCGCTCTTCTAATCATAGTCTGAGATAAACAAAAGAATTTTCTCACTCAAAAGCAGTGCTGAGGAAAATATAAAATAGAATTTAAATATAAAATAGAAATATTTAAAAATGTATCTATAAAAAATACTGTTCGAAATAAATGTAATTTTGTGTAATAAATGTAAAAAAAACAATTATATATAAATAGTATTTAACATTTATATATACATACATTTACTTGAAAAATATTTTATATTTCTATATGTGTCGTAAATAAATTCTATATCTTCTACTGTGTATTCACTATTTTCCATTTCTTGAAAATACAAAATAGAAAATAGTAAGACCAAAAGAAAAACAGTACATGTTTCATAAATATATAGATGTAGCTTATTTTTCTTTATCAATAAAAAGTAAATTTATTTTTTTCAGCACGCTATTTTTCTAATTGTCTTTACAGATTTAAAAATCCTTTTCCACAATTAATGTAGATCATACCGATCAATTTTACGTGAAAAAAGAAAAAAATTTAAGAAATTTAGATTTGTTTTATCTACTCTGAATCTAATATAATGTTTAGAGCTGTCAAGGTATGCAGAATTTGCTTCGTACAAAAATTCTGCAGCTTAAACAAAATGGAAACGATTTTGCGAATTACACGAAAATACAATTCTTAGAATTAGATTTAAATATTTAATATGAAAGATTACTGTGCTTGAAAATTTGTGCAATTACATGCATGCGATATTAATGTAGCAGCATGTAGTAACGTATTGATGTTTCGTAAGTCATTATTCAGTTGGTAAAATTGACAACTTTAGCATCACTTATTAAATAAACAATAGAAAATAGAGAAAACCTATTTATCCGCAACGTATTGTAAAATAAATTTTTTTTTCAAGCAAATACACATATATAAATGTTAAATATTGATTGCTTTTTTTATATTTTTCTTTTTTGTTTACTATGCCGTACGTAAGAGGTATTCCGCAAAAGCTTTTATCCAATTAGTAAAAATGGTATTGATAATAAACGATAAAAAAAATATTTTCAATTATGAAATTTATATTCAACAAAAATATAGAAATACGATCCTACAAAGAAAAATAGTATCCAATTTTCAAAAACTACATTTCACAGTAAAGGAAATTTAATAAAATTTTCCATTAAGCTTACAAACATGCAAATTTCCAAAAAAAAATCGAACTACTTCTCTCACATGTTTTAACTTCGGTGAGGCAAATAACAGTGCGGAAAGTACTTTGTGATAAACTGGCTGGTGATTACGATCTTTCGCATCCACAAAGGGAATTACGGGATTACGATGGGGCGGCGCGCGTGTGGGACTATAAAAAAGCATCGCGCTCTCGCGCGCATACGGGGAAGTATGTTGCGAAACGTGTGTGACCCGTTAAAATAGCACGCGCCAAAGCGCCGTTGCATACGCTGGTCCGGCAAATGCGCGACGCAGTCGGTCGGTCCATTGAGACACCATATGGACTGTAAACTACTTTCGATGGTTGAAAAAGCTGCATCGGTACCTTGTTAGCGAATAATGACGACGCGATATTACGGACTCGACCAGCGTATCACGCGGGCGTTAGGGTAACGGCTTGCGATCTCTCGCAAGCGAATAACGAACGGGCCCGTTTATGGCAACGTCGTCGCGCGATACGCATCGCGGTAACTGCTATTTACGCCGCGAACGGTGTCGCAGCTGCGCCATTCAAATCCGACGTGTATATCTTTCGTTACTTCATCTTATCGAATTGTCCGTAACTCTAATTTACGGGGACTTGAGAGAAATAAGATTATAAAGAAGATGTAATGCGTCGGATAGGCCTGACGTGTTTGTACGAATTTTGTATGTTTACACGAATAAACCTTGGCGGGAGATCGTTTTCTCGTGTCAACATCATCGAAAATTGAANTTGAACCCCCCCCCCCCGTCGAAATTATATGCCGCTTTCTCATTTCCCGGATTTAATTAGAATTACATTTGACGATCGTCACTCGAGGCCGTCGCTACTCGCTCACTTCCATTTACCGCGTAATATGTATTATGTACCGGCGCGGCGAGAGGGAAGCGAAGAGAGTGGATTTGGGTTGAGGCAGATGGTGCGCCGAGAGACCAACTCGGGGGATGACCCGGGTTGCGGCAGAAGGGTCGTGCACGATTTAAATCCTAGGCAAACCTACCCGAGGACCATCTACGCTTTTTAAATCCCTTTGGCGTGGGCGAGGGTTGCATTGAACATAATGAAGTTAACGTCGTGTTAACCGACTGACTGAGCGTGACGAATTTGTGTGTACCGGGATTATTTATCGCCGCAAATGCTAAGGATCAGAATTATATTTTGCAACTGCAGTGGCTGGAAATGCCAAAAAGGAAAGGGCAATTTTTTTCGGAAGTAAATTGCAATCGTTTACAAATAAATTTTTTTTTAATTCTCTTGAACCAGATAAACTATTTCTTATAGATTTTTAGATGCTGAAAACGATGCAAACCAAATTCCATCAGCACATCAGATTTCCGAAATAATTAAGGTATAAAAAAAATTGCATTTTTTGACAATTTTTGAAATTATTTGTAGGAAGGTTAACGTTATCATAAAATGATCAGAAGACATGAATGTATTGTTCATTTTCGATTTTATTTCGATATTATTTTTTAACTATGATATGAAGGATTTAAATATAGAGTTTTGCCAAGATGGCAAATTTTCCGCCTATGACGATAAAGTTAAATATATTATATAATTTACTGTTAACATTCTTTATTTAAATATTTCATAACATGGCTAAAAGTAAGATATCGAAATGGAAAAGAGTTTTATAGAGAATAATACATTCATGACTATTGATCACATTTTCAAGATAACATTATCCTTGTTTATAAAAAATTCAAACATCGCAAGACAAGCATAACAATTAGTTATATCAAATTTTTTCCACATTCTTGATTATTTCAAAAACGTGATGAAATTTGATTAGTGGCATTGTTTTCAGCATCTAAGCATCTACAAAAAATACCTGGTTCAAAATAAATTTTGGCTAAAGTTCGTCCATTAATATAATTAAATATGTGCAAGCTAACTCTATTTAAGGAAATATTGTAGTTTAAACAATGTCTATTTTTGGGAATCTTTTTCTTTACCGACTTGAAAAGTGTGTTTGTTTTTAAATTTACGTAACATAAAAATTAATAAATATTTAGATACATCAAAATATTTAAATGTTTATTAAATATGTACACTGAGAAAAAAATTTATTTGAATACTTGAAATATTTACTTATGGTACATAAATATTTATTCAATTAAAAAAAAAGATAGTTAAATTAAATTAGTGTTTCTTGTACTAAACAGATATTTATTTACATTTAACAAATTATTTCTTTGCAAGTATTCAAACAAATATTTATTAAAATGTAGTAATTTTTTCTCTCAGTGTACAAGTAGATATGTAAAAGTATAAAAAATATGTGCAACAGTTTTCTTTGAAAATATTTATTCCCAAAAATAGGCAAACTTTTTGCACTCTAGATTAGGCTACCCCTTTCAATAACTAATTAAAATATTAATTACAATGCAATTTGTAATTAAAGAAATGAAAGTGAACGCCAAATTATTGTTTTGCCAAAATAAGTCGGCGCATGTTTGTGGCAATTCGATTTGTAGGCCACGAAGTTACGAGTTTATATGATGACACGAACTTTCTCCGTGAATCATAGATCTCCATCGGGCAGGCTGCCAAGTACACTACACCACCCTTAGCGTATACAGCCTACCGGTTCGGCGAACCTTGCGCTAGTCCAACTCACCCCTGTAACGAATACTAGAATGCACAGGGTGAGAAAAGTGGCAGGCAAACGGACTCCTCGCGCGAGCTGACAAAAAGCTTGATTTACAGTGCAAGGCGTCTGTTTCTGTCTCTCTGTCTCAAATTTATGAGATCCTTTCACGCTTAATAAAGCCCGTTTAACAGAACCTGATAATAAATCGTTCGCGATCGAGACCGTTTGGAAATCGTACGACGAAAATACCGAGGTAATACACGGAGATATAAAACTAAATCTTCCACTCTCTCTCTTTCTCGACGTCGCGATCCAACTTACACAGAACGATAGAATTCGGCGATGTAACGATCGGAAGGCTGATGTCGCGCGAAACAATGCGAAACTCCTGCCACGAGCAGCGCTCGTCGAAAACAAGGCGAATTAACGCGGGACGCGATCTCAGACACGGCTTCGAGCATTTTAATTAAACGGATAAATCACGCGAGATTCATCAATGAGAGACGCGAGATTATATTAAGTTCCGGCGTGGCGCGTGCGGAGAGAAGACAGAAGCGACGGAGAGACGAGCATCGCGCTTATTATACCAACAATTCCTTTACGAAATTAATCGTCCCCCCTCCCCACCCCCTCTTTTAGAGTTTTCGTCCCCCTCCCCTTCATCTCGTCCGCGCGATCTCTCGCGTCAGAGCTTAAATCACGGCGCTGACACCCGCAGAATGTAATTGTTACCTCTCGGACTCCCAGTCGTTCCCCGCCATCCCCCCCGTGTGGGGCCACCCCCTGACTCGCGCCACGAGCATAAAGAAACCATAACTCAAGCGACTCGCGCTTTTTCCGTTCTTTTATTCGAGACCGCTCCCCCTCCGCGCTGACTTCCTTCCTTTCTTCTTCTCAAGGCATACTCCGCTGAATGCACACGGCTCGTCGTTTAAAGGCGCGCTTAATTTCCACCGCGAACGAATGGCGAAAGTTCTTCTACGCTTCGCCACCCTCTTCAAGTATCAACGCGAAATGACTGCTAGTTAGTCTCGGCCTTCCGCGGCGTACGAAAAAATTACTTACTCCGAAATGAATGAAACCTAATGCTACAATAAATATTGCTGAATATTGTCGGTATTATTTTGCAGAAGGCTCGGAAAGAGAGATCTTTGAAGAGGGAAAAATTTTCTTTCTGGATAACGTGTTTTTCATCTTTTTTTTTTTTCCTCGGATTTACGATATTTAGAATCGTGGAATTGTCGAGACCCAGATATCGACGAGGTGTCACCCTCCGGACGCGAAAACCGTTGTCTTTGCGATGTCGTGAAGACGGAGACCCGGAGGGAAGGACTCGGAAAGGGCTCGTCTCACTTTCTGTATCTGTTTGTGACGCATTCTCCACGCAGGGCGCACATTTTCTTCTCTCCCCCCGTCCGTCCCCAAGTTTTTTTTTCCCTCCCGGCTTTCTTTCCCTCGAGATGCCCTCCGCAGCGCGAGGACGAGCAGCGCCATTCTGCCGGCGACAAAAGTAGAATTTCTTGCTGCTGGCGGTGCACTCGTTC
>QKQZ01054095.1:0-10740 GCA_003595255.1 Solenopsis fugax | reverse complement strand
AGCATTACATTTCTTTAGACGTATCAGTCGCCGTTAGATCACAGTATATCATCTCCGTGTATTCGTACGGTGACAGCTAGGATAGGATAGGTAGGAAATGGAGGAATCAGAGAGAATGGATACACGTGCGGATAGGATAGAGAGGACCACATGAGCAGCCGAAGCACAGTACTCGTCCATCGAGACCAAGAGCCGTTCGTGGCAAACGGCCAATCAAATTCCATTTGGCGAACTCGCCAGATGACGTCCGATAAATACACCGTCGTTCATGACGATGATTCTCCTTTCTGGTGAGATTATCCTCGTTAACGTAATTGTTCGGCGATCGTCCTTACGATGAGGAACCTTTGTATCGCTATAGATTATAAGACCGAGTACATAAATGGCGGATGTCCATTACTATATATCGTTATATGATGTATTTAAATCAATTGCAAACATTTTAACGATAGATACTTTACGTAAATAGATAAAAAAAACCTTAGAAAAAGTACGTATATAAAAATTATTGTATCTGATTATAACGCTTAATGTTTTAAATAATATTACGCAGAACAAATAATACATTTAACTAATAGGATTTTATTCGACAAGTTCAGCACGTCTAGCAGATAAATCAAAACGGACGTAGCTCCGCGGGATCTCACGAGGCATTCGGAAAATTTGAGAGCGACGGTACTCGTTCCCGAATCGGTGCGCTGAGAGCTTTTGGTCTCGGAAATAAATTTCCGAACCGGCGTGGATAGCAGCTCTGTCCTCTGTGCCCCTCTTTCTCTCTTTCTCTCTTTCTCTCTTTCTCTTTCTCGTCGCCGCGACAAGAGAAGTGGATGTTTTCGAGGGCGTCGCGTGGTGCATTGTTTGCCGTGAGAACCCGGCGCGGAGATGCGCAGAGAGATATTGCGAAGAGATAGAGAGAAAGAGGAAGACAGATGGAGAGGGGAAGAGGAAGAGACGAGAGCACGAGAGTCGGACGAGAGAAAGGAGAGAGGAAGAGAGAGAGAGAGAGAGAGAGGCCGAGAACGGAGAAGGGAGAGAGCTCTGGCATCGATCTAGTCGTCGGTTCGGCCGGGGGCGGAGCAGGGACACAGGTGCTTCTCCTCGTCTACAGGCTTAGTGTCTGAACCACCAGTTCCAGAACCACCTCTGCGAATCAGCCTTGATAGTACCGACCGGCTGCTCTATATAACCGCGGACGAAACTCTCGTTTGAATTAAATGAGAATGCGCCATCCCGCTAGATGAGAGTGTGCACCGCTATCTATAAATGAAAATTCCTCATTTATCATTATACATGTTTCTATGTAAAGATGTGTTTGCAGATTTTTCATTTTCCAAACAATTTTTTCTCTAGAAACTATATCGGTTCGTTGCACTTATTTATCAAGATTTTTTTATATGCACGCGATTGTAACCTATATATTCGTCGTCTTTTCGGATGTCTATATATGCGGATTGTTCTTTTCAAGACTCATTTTATATCTTTGATAATAGTTTCGCTCTTACTTTCTCAACATTCTAAAGCATTTGATTTCGTTAAATTTTATATCTTTGTTAATTGTATAATGTTGAAGAATCGATACGAACAGAAAAAATATAATATGTATATAATTTGATTATGTATATGCCTCTTATATTTAAAATGATAGTCAGTTTTGCTAAACATAAAAATAGTAAAAAATTTTTTTTGCTCTTTTAAGTAAAGTCCGCGACAATTACAAGATCCTTGAAAGATTTATAGAGATGATGGAGCAGAAAAGGAGCGTCAAGATCGAAAACGGACAAAACTTTCGTTCTGAAGACTAGTTTTATGAATAAATTAGAATTCGAGTGAGTTCATTCGGTGATGTATAATGTAATGGATACCGCAGAAGAGAAAAAAGCGTGAAGAAGAAGAAAAGCGAGGAAGTCACATAAATGACCAGTTCAAGCTGATTAATTATTTCGATTTAAAATTGAAACTAACAAGTGTCATGGATAGAAATAATTCTCGGAAGAGAATTTTTTTCGCAATCTTTAATGCTGCTCTCGTGAATCGGATTTTCAGAACCCTTGTCTCGTCACCAGTGTGACGATCTCATCTCCGATTACTAAGGATAACTGGGTCTAAGGAGGAGTGAAAAATTTTCGGTGTGAGTTTAGAGAATCTAAAAAAGGAAATCTCGCGTAGATCTTGAATCCTACATATTGTAATGCGTACCTCTCGTTTACCTTTCTTCTCGTCAGATCGATCTCCTTCTAATTTGAGAAGAAGGCTCGGATTTATAGGCGGCTGATCTGGTTTAGGATATCGCCGACGCGTTCGCGTGTCAACGGATAATATCTCCCGTGCATGTCTTGGCGATTTATAAGGAATCCTCGAGTTCGGTGTCGTGTGTTGAACTGTTGGCGCGCGTGGGCGCTTTTGCGCGAAATCGTTCGTAGTTTCCGGGATTAGGCATGATGACGAGTGTCGATTCATCGCGTCATAAATTTAAAAAAATCGACTAACAACTTATGTATTCCACATTCGCGAACAATGTATTTACAGGATTCGATTTCGTTACGTGTCTGCTAACTTTTCTGTTCGCTTTTCTGCCCAAGTCCAATCGTGCACGCCTCCTCACGAATATATCTTTCTCTCTCGAGTCCGATTCTCCAACCTTTCGCGTATATATACGTATATATGTACATACTCGACGATATTATCCCTCGGAGGGGCACAAAAGTGGCGCGTTTTTACGATCAGATGGAAGCACAGAGCACAGGGCTCTGAGAAATGATGGAGTCGCCTCGGTCGTCTTCTCCTCCGTGTGGAGAAAATAAGGAGTCGAAATAAAAGGAATGGGGAGAAGGAAGAAAGGAAAGAGAAGAACAAGAAGACGAAGAAGAAAACGAAGAGGAGGAGGAGGAGGAGGAGGAGGAGGTGGCGATGGTGGCGATGGTGGCGATGGTGGTGCCGCTGGTGGTACTCAGGACTAGGGGGACGAAGCGAAGAGGAGAGAACTCGGCTCGGAGATCATCTGCCGCTATAACAGGCTGCCAGCTGGCAAAAAAGTCAAATGCGAGGTTCCCTTCGCTATGCGATGCTATGTTGATGGCGTGTCGCTGCTTATTTTCAACCCGCTGCCTGCATACCTGGTTAGATTCGAGAGGGATCTCTGAAATGTTCTTGGCTCCGATCCGAAATCATATACTACTGCTTTCGCCTCTGTCTGGCGACGTATCTTTGCTCTTTCTCTTTGGACGCTGCTCCGTCCCATGTTCACGACCGGTTATCACTAATGCCGACGACATCGCCAATCACGTTTCCGTGGTTTCGAATCTTTCTTTGAACATGTATACGTAAATACGTATACGAAAAGTGAGAGCTAACAGTAAACTAACAATAAGTCCATTTCGAGAAGAATATAAATCGACCGCATTCTTGGCTTTACGATTGTATCTGACATATTCATGCATTTTGAGCGAGGTAATGAGTACCCGGCATCATCTTCCTTTCATTTTATCGAGCATCGTTCCGGGCACTACATCATTGTTGAATGCCAGCTCGAGAGTGAAATCGTACTTCCGTTGGGGAGTTTGGAGGTTTCCGGACAGTAAACACGATACCCCGCGCGGTACGCCGTATTATTTCGTCCTACGAATAGACATAAAGTCTATTTGTGATGTATGAGTACGAGTTTCGGGACAGGCTCGTGTCGGGCACGTATCGTGACGCGTTCGTGCACCGCGGCGGGTACCGGAAGGCCGCACAGGGTAGCGCCGCACGGACAGGTACGGGGGTTACTCTTAGAATGCAAAAACGCTTTCCCTGTTTCACGCTGAAATTCTAACTCCTTTGGCTTGTTATACAATCTTATCGCGGCTTCGCTCGCGGCTTTCCTACCGTCTCACATGTTCTTTCTCGTTGAGGGTAGAGGCCTTAAAGCTTGTAAGGACACGAGAGAGAGAGAGGGGGGGAGGGGGAGGGAACGAGACGGATGTGAAGGAAGAAAGAAAGGACGGAGAACGCACACGGCAGCCAGTCAGGCAACCCCTAGCTGGCTTGATCCACGTTGTACCCTAGGCCCGTAGCGGCAGTCGGAAAGGGGGGCACACCGGGGTTGGCAGGAGGTGGAGTGTGCGGGGCACCCCTTGGCTAGGTAGTAGAAGGGGTGTCGTGATAACGTCACGCTCTGACAGAGTGCCGCTGCTATCGCGCCGCCACACGCTGGCAGAGAAACAAAATGGAACCTCCGACCGACCGACCGACCGCGCGACCGACCCTTCTCCCTTCTCTCCCTCATCCTTTCCCCTCTCGCGTTACAGGCCCTGTCTCTTTCTCTCGTTTTCTCCACTCGCCTCGCGATTTCTACCTCGACGAAATATTCTCAAGAAACTGTCAACACGCCGAGAGCAACGCGAGAAATGTAGCCGCCCGAATTATAAGAGTCATCGACATACGAAAAGTCGAGAAGAGAGAAGAAAAAGAAAAGAACACACGATGGGGAAGAAGGAAGAATTGCGCGGGGAGAGTGGAGTACTCACCTTTTCCAATCGTCTCGAGGCACTCGAGATTCGATTCGGGAGATTAATGATCGGAGGATCGGGACGATCCTCTGCCGAGGAGCACCCTCGGGCTACGAGACGAAACCCCGTTTCCTGTCCTTCCGATTCGAGGAACGAAGGACACGAAAAGGAGATCCCGTCTTGGCAAGCGGACCGCAAAAGAGATTGAGAATACCATTGATATATGAACGCGATCCAGCTCCGATCTCGGTGCCATGCCGGGAGAATATTAGTTTATCTTTGCGACAAAATCGATCGTAGTATCATCAATGACACTTAACAACTTGAAAGTATATAAAGATCGATGATAGATATTTCGTTACTCGCGTGTATTGTGAATGTATTATCAAATTCAACGAGCAAGTTAAACGTCATCTTTTGATTTGAAGAGATAACTTAACTTATAAATATTCTATATCCTATATATTTATAATATTTCCGTTTTTAATTTATAGAATAGTATTGATTTTCGTACCAAGATATCGGAATTCGTAGCCATATCTACCAAATAGCAGCGCACAAAGATTTCAGAGCAAAAAGTTACGCTCTCGTAATGCTAGCAGGTCGTTGATTCGTGGTCGTTTATACACGGTGTGACAACCGCGCGTAATATCGAGTAAATCGGGGAAATTGAAACTCGGCGGTTCCGCGATATCGTTGCGCCGCATAGGTAGGTACCTATGTATTACGACACGTTTGTCGCGCGACTACAAAAGGTGCGCGCGAGTGCGCGAGGTTGGTGAATACTGTGTGTGAGCGAGAGGCGGCAGAGAGAGAGAGAGAGAGAGAGAGAGAGAGAGAGAGAGAGACGGGGAAGGAGGAGAAGAGAGAAAGAGGAAGAGAGAAAGGGGGGTAGAGGAGGGAATCGATATGACGAGCGTTGCATACGCGGGCTCCGGCAGCGGAGCACACGTCCTGCTCAAATGCACACAAGGTCACACGGGTGTCCGCACACGGAAATCCGGATCGGATCCGGTACACCGATGCGCGAATACGCCAGCTTCGGATTTTTGGTTGCGTGTGTGGCACAGACACGATTCTGTCTCTCTATACACTTATGCCCCACCCACGTGCGTATCGTGCGTATATCAAAAGCCCATAATAAATAGGAGCGTCCGATATTAATTCCGTTAATTGTAAAGCTCGCTACCGCGGGCTAAAAACCTTTAGGTTGTCCTCTGTCGAAGGTACGCGTTACGAACTCGCATACATATATTGTGTGTGTATGTATGCACATATTTTCCAACGCTCCGATACAAGCTTATACTCAATGTGCAACGTGAGTATGCGTGTACGTTGCACTCGCGCGCGCGAGTGTGTATGTGTGTGTACGAGTTCGCCAAACGTGCGCGGAACCGACGTCGGCTAATGGTACGGAAGGGGTGGTGAAAATAAAGAGGGTGGTCGGGCGGAGGCTGTAATTAAAACAGGAATGTTAATTACTCTTTGCATTACCGAAAAGCCTGTTATTGCCAGTGGACGTGCCGCGCAGCAGACTGGGCTGACTAAAATGCTGCAAGTGTAGAGAATATTTCGGATGAGCTCTTTCGTTATTCCGCTGCGCTCGTTAGCCAGATTTCTCTGAGCTAGTTAATAATAGAAAAGTATTTCTATATGGAAAAACCGATCGATTCTATCTGTATTATCGTACAGCAATAACGTTTAATAAGCAAGAAACTTGAAACTTGAAACTTGAATTCAAAGAGTGATTGCTATAGTACCGCAATTGAAAATAACGAGTCAAATTGATTCGAGTTTGCTAATACGCGTGTTGCTTCGTGTGCATTTGCATAATTCACTGATTCGATCGGGAAATAGGAAACATCTTACTTGCGATAATAACCGGGCCCATCGCGTCCCGACGCGACGACGACGTCGTCGCTCGAGCGAGTTATGCTCGAGCGAGACGATCACGATGCTGCCGTCGAAGACTTGAAAAGAAATTCCGAGGCAGAAACAATTTCTTCAGTCCGGCACGGATGCGAGAGCGACAGTTCCTGGAACCGGTAGTAAACCCGCGGCGCTCAAAATCCGAACGGGTCCCGCCGATATAATTTATGCCGAAGACATCACGCGTTCCTACGCTCGCGCTGGACCGGGAGCGGGCGGGCTCTCTCTCTCTCTCTCTCTCTCTCTCTCTGTTGGAGAACGGCATGTCGGACCAGGGCCGCTGGAACACTTAGTTGTCGTTAAAAGGTTTCGCAGTTAAATACAAAGGAGCAGATGAGACAAGGCGGTCTCGTGGGTCAGGCACCGGCTGAGGTCGAGGGGTCGTAAATACAGGTCCGAATTTCGAGAGACCGAGATGATTTATAGAAACTTAAATCCCCGGGGCTGTTGTGTCTTTCTTTCTCTTCCTCTCGAGCTCACTGTCTCATCGAGCTGACTCTCTATCTATTTTATACACACGTGCGTGCCAAAACTACCGGCGTGTCTATCTATCTTTTCTTCATCAGCGAAGCGATACGCGCGCGCGAGGACGAGGAAAGGTGGTTCTAGTCGTCTCTCAGAAGGGAACCGTACGTTTCTTCAGCAGAGGCCACCCTGCGCCCCACGGAATATTTAATTACAGCCTTTACAGTCGAGCGAGAAGAAAATAACGCGCCGGACCAACGCGCCGAATGGCTCCGCTCGGGAACGCACTGCTCTGTGTTTACCTCGTACTTCTAATTGCTTCGGTTGGGGCGAGTCTGCCATTACGGTGAAACGGAGATCGCGTATCTCTCTATGTCGATGTACCAAGTATATATGTATGTGTTTTCGCGTTCAATATACGTAGTAGCCGCGGCCGAAACGAAACTCCCGAGCGATAATTATTGAGCCCTCCCGCTGTTGCTGCTGGCAGTGCTGGCGAGTTGCTGTGCGATTCCTCTGCCGGCAAAGTTCCGGCGAAATCGCCTTCTTCTTCTGCGCTTTCTTGAAAGAGAGTTCGCGAGAAAGGGCAGCCGTTCAATAATAGTTCGTCGATAAGTCTCGTAGTAATTGCCAGGCTGAACAACTTTTACGTTTTACGATGAGAAAAAGAGAGCAAGTCTATATCTGCGTGTTATATGAACACAAATTATTTTGTCACTCTACTATTAATAACTTGAACCAACTTGCAAACGCGATATTGTAATTGCTATTCTATTATTACGTCTGGCAATATGAAAGATAGTTAATCGAAATACATGGAATAATAATATATTAAATTAAAAGATATGAAACGAATTTGATTAATCAAACTGATCCGTTACAAAGTTTCGCTAGTCTTTCTAGTTTTTCTTACGAACGTATAACTTTATGGACATGACCATTTTTTTATTTCTGTAACATTAAAGATTCTTTTTTAATTAACGCAATATTTTCGCAAATAATTTTTCTACCGAAAGAGGGTGGTGAACGATTGACGGCGCGAGTGCCCTTTCAGCGATACAATAATATTTCCATGGCGAATATTAATACGAGCCTCCCTTTAAACGTGCAGGCATCTTCGTAAGTCGTGGTAACATTGGTGCTGTACGATGGTGTTGGTGAGGAAAAGGGGTACGGCCATGCTGGTGAGGTGGCCAATGGCGCGCGGAGCACCTGCCTCCCGTCTCTCGCATGTTTCACCGGACGTGTGTGCCGGCGAACCGTGTGGGCGTACGTTTCTGCACGTGTATGCGTATACGTATCGCGTAAGAGCGAACTCACGTGCATGCGCGCGTATTTGGTCCATGTACACACATACATGTACGCATCCGCGTGCACGCGAATGTTTTGTGCGCACTCCTTTATGGGGAGATTGCATTGCAGCGTTACCGTGGTTAGCACTTGCTCCTTCAGCCTGGACATTTTCCGTACTTTCTTGNAAAAAAAAAAAAAAAAAAAAAAACGGAAAGAAAAAGGAAAAGGGAGAAACGAAGAAAAACGGATTTACCTCCATTTACTTTTATTTTCGCGGATAAAAATGACGTGACAGCTAAAAGGAAAAAAGGAGCGAGCTGTAATTAAAAGTGTAACAAAGACACGGTACAAGTATTTTAATGTTTCTGCGCGAAACTAATATTGCGATTATATCGAACGTGATTTGACTAATTATATATAGCCTACATCTAACTACCATGCGCCAATGACTGACGTCGATGTTTCAACTATCCCCGATTTATCTAGCGTTATTAATTTCCGTTGCGTCGACTAATGCGGGTATTCGTTCGCACCTGGTAGTTAGTTGCTGCTCCTATACTTAGCGAGATGCGTGGATTGCATTAAAATTGCACGTGAGAGCACGATGCTGCTGCGCCACGCGGGGAATATCCTCTCGTTATTCAGTGCAAGATTCGCCATTCGTTTAATCAATGATTTAAGGTTAAAAAGTAATTGACCATAATCTAAGAGATCAGAAGGTACGTAATTGTCGCGATGCTCAGGATGCCAAAAGAAGATCGGCTCTTGCGCGTCGCAGCAGGGACGAGGTTGCAACGCGTGCAATTACGCACGCGATCGTGCGAGCTCGTCGATAATCGAAATGATGCCTTCTCCTCTTTGTACGCTTTGCTGTGCAGTCGCGATAATTACGCATGCCTCCGTGACATGCCCGAAGCGTAGAATATCATCGTTATCTTCTATGGCGCGTGTAGCAAGTTTCCTCGATAGGAAAAAAGATAAAAGGAAATATATACTGTTTATCGCGGGTATCGAGCGGCATTTAAATCGAGCAAACGTCTCGGTCTCTAGTCGTGACAAGATCGCCTGTCATCAATGACAATTTGTTGAGGATCATCCTTGGAGACGCTAATATAGTTTCGGGCTAATTAGAGTGACCGCGCGGAATTTATGTATCGTTATTCGTAGACGTCCTAGCATACGAAAAGAGATACGAAGCTTGATTAAGCGATTAGACATTTTCTGATTATACAGCCAGCCAAGACGTTACTGAGAAAAATGATCAAGTTAATTGTCATTGATTTATTTTTTTTTCACATGCAGCGTGATTTTCGTATAAATTTCTGTAAAATTTTTCGTGTACTTTAGATGAATAATTTCGGTGAAGGTCATCATGTTGTGTCGTAATTTTGGTAAATTGTTCTCGAAAAATAGGAGACAAATGCTGAAGAACGAAGATGGGAGAAAAGAAACGATAACAAAAAGACCAATTCGAGTGGTCGGTGAGGGCCGCGGTACCAGTTAAAATCTTCATTGCGATCGGCCATTCTTCTTTCGGAGGTCTCTCTCCGTCTTGACTCGGATTCGTCCAGGTTCCATCTGGTGCTTTTGCGCGCATCTCCCCTTCTTTACCATGTAATTCTTTCCGCGTTGCTCCTCTTCTTCCCTTCTCGTCCGTCCTCGACTCGACGGCGGACTGTACGACCTAAGGGCAGTGGTGCGTGCACGCGAAGGTCGCACCTTCCAACCTCGTGTCGGTGCATTTAAGGATGAGTCTTTATCTGCGAACGAGATCCCGGCATGGCCGCGCCTCGCATCTCGTCTTGATCTTACGGATTTCCCACGGAGATGATGATTGCACGTTGGTGAAAATCGCGCGCACCGCCACCCTTCATTCTTCGCTTTTGATCGTCTGTACTCTGTAGTTTCGACGATCCCCTTTCATTTCTTCCTGCACACCTCCACTGGCGGAGTTTCGCAAACCAAGATTTTGAATCAAAAATCTCGAGATATTTTTGGCAAAATTCTTGGATTAATAGAAAAGATTCGGATTTTTATTAATAACTTTAGCTGTCAAGACTAATATACTAATAGACTAAATCTTGCTAATAGCGCTAATTAATTCTTAAATAGTACTTTTTTTTACAGAGAGAAAATCTAAATCATTAACAAATCGGTCTTGATTTGTTAATGATTTGTTAATGCTAGAAAGAATATTACTCCAATAATATTAAATATTTAAGAAAACACAAAGTTTGGTAAATTACTACAAATACACGTTTTTTTTTAATATTAAATTGAGAATATTTTATATTAATTTTAAAAAGATTGCACCACGATAGCTTCTCAAAAGAACAACGATCGAATTCATAAATTTTTTCGCAGTCGACATGTGCAAGGTGAATCTGCGTGCGAATGACGCGACAGTCCAATGTTCTGTGGCGTAAAGAAGGACAGAGCAATTAATTGCGTATCGTATCGGAAGCGAGAGCCCGGGGCGCGAAATTGGCGCGATAACTCCTCGCAAAATCGTCACGCTGGGAAATCTCTACGTGTCGGGCGAGCGAACCGACGCGGACGCGGCGAC